>JARHVA010005698.1:402500-627500 GCA_037957365.1 Torreya grandis
ATAGTACAAGATGTGAGTGGAAAAATAAATTTTCTATTTCTTCAAGAGTCTTTCAAGTACAAATTTGGCTATATTTTCCCCATCAACTAATGTAGGCTACTAAAAAAAGCCAAAATAATACACATTTATAGATTTTGAGAGAAGAACCAAGAAAATGAAGTCAAAAGGTCACTTGGACATGTGTCAACTTGAGAAGATTAGTTATAAATGCATGGAGAAGAGAGGTGATCCATGTAATTTTAAAAGGTCCAATTATCCAAACAAGTCATGAGAATTGTGAAAAGTGGCACAAAACCTTCAATCTTGGCACAAAAAATTGCCTTCATAATTTGCATCTATTTTCTCCCCACTAACTAGGGATAGTTATAGTTTTTGGGAATAAATGTAAGTCCTTCAATCATGTAATTCCATGCATTGGTTCTGATCCTACTCATCTGGAAACTCTTGGAAAAGAGTAATCACTACCTACAGTCCTAAAACTCTTTATTTTCAATCACCCCTTATAATTGGACTTAAAAAATACTTTAATTTCAAATTAAAATCCATATGAGGGAGTTAATTAATAAAAATTAATCTTATACATGTATTTATACCTCTCAAAATCACCTTAAAAGGGTACCTAATTGAGGTTTCCACACTTTTCACCCTTGTGTGCATCATGCCAGTTTTGACTGGCTAAAATTAGATCCTTAGTTTGGATACTTAGAAAATTTTCCATATTAAAAATTTACAATAATGATTTATAATAGGTCTCTATATTCTCATCATACTTGGTTGTACCTTATGAAACATCATAGACCCTACAAAACACAAAAAATGGTGAGAAAAGCCCTATTTTTCATACTATCCATATAGTTCCATACACCTCCTTGTATGTGTGAGATATTGAATGAGTCATATATATCTTCAAGCTATTTTCATGGTAATTCTATTGCATTTGGATTCTTCAATTGATACATTTCTCTAATCAGGTCCTTATGAGGGTTTATAAGGGTTTTAGAGAGGTATTTAGTCTTAAGCTTTGTTCATAAATCTTGGACTTTGGACCCACATATAAATTACAAAATATTTATTCAAAGGTACATTAATAACTTCCATTAATTCCTATAGTTCCCATGCATAGCCCTAGAAAATATATGAGTATTTAAAAACACACATCGATCTTGATTTTTTCTCATTTTTCATGTTTGGATTGTGTCAAGGATATAAAATGATCCCCTATAGTTTTATCTACACTCCAAGCATAAAAAAATGTTTATTTACACCATATAATAATTTTTCAATAAACAACATATCATTCCCAAGGTTATAAATAAAGGTAGACTTCAACATGGTTCTAAGTATCTTGGAAGCCTAGTGGGTTTAACACACTTCATGCAGGCTTGGGCCACTTGAGGTGATATAAAATTATTAAGATGGTTTATTATGTTTTATAACACTTTATTAATTCTTAAAAATCCATAACACAGCCTCTCCAACATTCCTTTCATCACTTTTCTACTCTTTTGTCAACTTGGCCTAGTGGAACCATGCCAAATTAGACTATATTCATGCATAATTTGGTCATTTTGAAGGTTTAGGGTCTGATTTGAATGTTAATTATACTTAATACATCTTATATACTCACCACTTAATGTTCCTTGAATCTAAAAATACCTCATCTTAGGTCATTCACTCAATTTTCCATCTTTTGCTTGGTAGATCAAAGTTTTGATTTTCCTGAGTGACTGATCTCTGAGACAAAATAGAGAGATATATCCGTATTACCCATGGAAAAGTGAAAGTTTTTGGAGTTTTATAAGTTATTAATGAGGATTTATACCAAATTTAATGGTTATAATCCCTCATTTAGTCACCTAACCAACTCAATCTTCTCAAAAAAGGGGGTAAAAAACCTTATTTTCTTATATTTTTACCCAAATCTCCTTATAAATGATCCTTATAATCTTGTGATATTCTCCTATTATATATATATATATATATACACCTTTAACTTTTTCTCATGGATATTTTTTAAACCATCCAAAACCTTTGCCTTTAGTTAATTCTTTATGCTTACCCCTTAAACCAAGGTTTTCCTAGCATGTTTGTATGGACTGTGTGTTATTTGTTAAGTGAGAAAGGTGTTTGACACTTTGGAAAAGTTTTTATAATTTTATGATAATTTTTTAAACATAATATAACCATCCATGGTGTCTTAATCCCTCTTATTACTTTAAAACCAATCCATGTTTTCATTTTCCCCTGTCAAGACATCCTTTGTTGACTGAGACAATACCTACCTGTAGGTGTTTATCACCTATTATAAATCCTCTCAAGATGTTAAATACTTCCTTTAACCATCACCTATATAATTTTATCTAATTTATTCCATTTATCCCTTTTTAAAACTCAAGGAAACCTAAACCCATGTCAATCACCATAGTTTATATCAAATCCTACCTGTATGACTTGTAGGTAAGCTTTTAGGCATGAGAGAGAGTGTAGGTCTGGTCATCAAGAGTTTTTAGGGTATTTATAAGTCTTATTTCCTTGATAATTATTTATTATAAATCAAACATGTTTTTTCTTGACTCTAAAGGTCCTCTTAACCTTAGAAAGTGAGTGTGCTCCTTTTTGACTGGGATAGTGCCCTTTTGATCATTACTTATAGGTGGAAAATAGGGTCTCCTTCATGCTTTATAATGTTTGTTAACTTTATTAGACTCCTAATTATGTCAAAACACATTATTTACACTTACACTACACTAATAAAATTCATTGGAGGACAAATAATGTTCTTACTCCTTGATTGAGGCAGTTTGTTTCTTGGGACCCTACTATAGGTTACTTTAGCTTTGTCCATAGTGTTTATGATAGAGAGAAACCATCTTAAGATTATTTTGAAAGTCAATTTTTTTTTATTAATGTCTCAACTAACATGAGTTATATTTAACATTATCATGTTACATGCCTATGCAATTTTCCTTTATTCCACTTGTTTTACCTATGTCTCAGTTCGTACAGAGGTTGTAGGTGCACCTGGGGTCCTTGAGAGGTCTGTAGTGGTTGGATTATCTTTCTCAAATATCATGAAGATGTCAAAATTTCAATCCCATTGAGGTGATCACACATCACCACATCCATTTTGAATTTACTACTTATCATTTGTAATCTAAACTAATCCTTGTATTACCCATGTCTACTAACCTATAGGTGACCTTTTCTCACATGGATCTTATTTTTAGAGTGGGGAAAACTCTTGAGTCTATCCTAGACTCATATCATGTTTTTATAGCTATAACTCCATCATTAGGAAACCTTGAAACCTTATTTTGCATCAAATTTCCTCAAACCTACCTTTTTGGCCTATAGGTGGATTGAGACATAGTGTACAGACTAGGGAGAGTGCTTGAGGGCTCAAAAATAAGGTACACTTCTTTCATCATGATCATTATATTCATGAATGTTCATTTGGACTATTTTGAGTCATTTAGGCATGATAATTAGTCAATTTATGCCAAGTTTATTTCAAATATGTCTCCTTAGACAAAAGCTTGTAGACGTCACTATTTGGTTTTACTGTATTTTAGGGCAACTTTGGGCCTTCAAAAGTCCTACCTCTAGTTGTCATCATATCTTCAAAATTTGCACATATATTTTCCTATGCAAGGACTACAAGATCCAAGCATTAATATACATTAAAAAACTTAATAATAACTTTTATTTATGTCACCAAAAACATTCTAAGCCTTTTTTTGGCTCTTTTTGGGACAAAAGTCCTTAACATACAGTCCTCATCTTCTTGAACCTTTCATAGCCCTTTTTGACCCTTCTCCATCTCATACAAGATTAGTATGACCCTAAATGTGAAATGAATTGAAATAGGGTTATTTTACATGATTTTACACTCCTTTGAACCTCGTATCCTTCTATTTAAGCCACCTATAGGTGGTGATTAGTTGTAACCAGTAGTGAATACAAGGATGACAGGGAGCATTGTCATGATCATCTCCATATAGTGTGAATCAACTCAACCTCTCAAAGTGTAATCTAAATATATCCAATGAATTTAAACCTTTATCAAGGCTATTATCAAGGCATGATTCCATCATGGAGACCCCTGTAGCTATACCCCTTTTGAATATGTAGATAGTGAAGGAAAAGTGGACAAGGTGCATGATTTAAGCCTCACAGTCTCTTATTTAATCATAAAATGCAATTTTATAACTTAAAAAATATAAGTTGTATTTAATTCCTTCAAATCAAATGTGGAAAACCTCCATTTAGAGCACCTAAAATAATTGAAGATGAAAAAGAGTAGCTTATACCTCCACCCTCATCCCATCTGTACAAGTCATTTATTATGCTTAAAATATGGCCAAAAGGCATATTTGACATATGAAATATGGTAAAAGATAAATTAATAACTTGAAGGCACATTAAAACATATCCAAAACCATATTAGGACAAATCCAACATAAATTGAACCTTTGACCAAGTTTGACCTTATTTGACCAAGGTTGACTTTCATTGACTTGACTAGTACAAGGGAGCTAGGTTTAGACCAAGGCTAGACCAGGGATAAGTAAAGAATTTAGACAAATATGAGACCCCTATAAGACATGTATAAAGTTTTAAAAATGTAGGGATTGACTCAAATTTAACTAAAGGTTAAATTTGGTTAACATTTTTGGTAACTCTTAGGGGTAACATGCTTACCTATGTTAAGGACCAATAGCCTTATCCAACCAAGGGCCAATGGAGTAAATGGATTCTTGGAAATGACTAATAAATAAATATCAAAAAAAATCACAAGCAACACACCACACAAACAACAATAATACCAAGCAAAACAACATAAGATAACGCATAAGACAAAACTCACCCTTGTGCATAAGCACTTAGGGAACACAAGAAAAGTAATAAATTAGGTACAAGGGAAGAGGAGAACCTTAGTATCAATGTTTGAGGTGTATCCCATTTACTAGGATATGAATCTCCTCTCCATCCAACCTTGAGATTTGGAAAACATTATGTTGCTTGCATTGTGTGATCATATATGGTCCACTTCACAAAGCATCAAACTTTGTGTCTTTTAGGTTTGGCCCTATATTCATCCCATTTTAGGACAATGTATCCTTCCTTGAAACTCTTTATCATGGATTTCTTGTGAAAATAGCTCTTTGTTTATTCTTGGTGAGTTATCATAGTTCACATAGCTTGATCTCTTATCTCCTCAAGCTCCATCAGCTCACATAACCTGACTTCCATGCTCTCATTCTCCATCAATTGCAACTGATAGGTGAGGTCCAAAGATGGTAACTCAAGTGAAATGGGTATTCTATCTTCCCTTCCATAAACAAGTGTGTATGATGAGTTCCCAATTTCTCTTTTTTGGGTGATCATATCATTTGAAAGGGTTATCTTCAACTTGGAATGCCAATCCTTTAGTTCTCTTCCATTATCCTCTTTATGATCCTGATTAGATTATTATTTGTGGAATTAGCTAGTTCATTCCCTTGGGGATAAAATTTGGAGGAGGTGCTAAGATAGATGCCATGCTTCAAATCTTATTAACTTGTCTTTGTTCCAAGAAAAGCCAATGCATTATCTGAGATTATTGTTGAAGGATCTCCAAACCTTGTTATTATACCTTCATATAAGTCAAGGACTAAACTTTAATTTACCTCTTTAAGAGCTACAACCTGCACCCATCTTTTAAAGTAATCTATATTAGTCAATACCCATTTGTGATCAGCACTAGAAGGTGGATTAATTCAACCTATGAAACCCAAACCCCATTGCATAAAGGGTGCATCAAATTGAATTGGATGAAGAGGCAAGGCATCAAGCTTTTTTTTCCATCAAAAAGAGCACATTTTAGAAATATCATTACCCAAGCATGGGTGTCCTTAGATAATCTATACCAAAAGTATCCAGCCCTCATAAACATAGCAGTTGTGGTTCTTGGAATAAAGTGACCACCAGTTGCATCATGAAACTCAAATATTACTTTGTCAATTTGATCTAAATAAATAAACCTCAATAACACACCTAAAAATTTCTTTCCTAAATATCACTCCATCAACAAGTACATAAGGAATGGATTATAATCTAAAGTACCTCTTTCTAGCTCTATCAAGTCCTTGTGGACACTCACCATTTTGAAGGAAATGAATCATTTCTTGTGTCTAATTCCTCATGGATGAAGGTATAACTTCCATAGGGTCATCATGAAGTGACAAAACAATCTCCTTTTTCTCCTTCAAGTCTAAATCAAGATGCTCATATAACCCTTTTTCCTTCACTAGCTTGCTTGTCTTCATTTCCACATCATATTCCATCACTTTGGTAATATAACCTACCCTCTTTTCATTAAAATCTCTATTCAAGAAAATTATTTAACACTAGGATGAAGTAAAATAATGTGAATATTTTTATTTTATAACATGTGCCTAAACTTCTTTAGGATCTTAATAACTAAAAGCACTTATTTCTCTAAGTGTATATTACCTCATAGCCTTCTAAACCTTGGATAAAGAAGGCAATATGTTATTACAAATTCTCATAATTTTATTGAGTAAGAATGTCATAAATTACCTCCTCATTCCCAAAAGTATACAAATTGAAATCCTTGTAAAATTTTGGATTAGCAAGAGTAGGAGCTTAGGTAATGGCTTGTTTTATCTCTTCAAAACTTTCATTTCTCCTTATTTTCCAAGTGAACACTTCATCCTTCCTTAGCATGGAGTTTAGAGGATTGATCAAGTTATAAAAATTAGGAATTAATCTCCTTATAAAATTTATTTTACCAAAGAAACTTTTCAAACCTTTCTTATGTTTAGGCAAAGACAATGCCAAGATGACATTTAACCTTTCAGGATCAATGGATAAACCCTTCTTGGAGACAATGTGTCCTAATATTTTTCCTTCATGGATATAAAAAACACATTTATTTGGGTTTAGAGAGATCACAAACTCTCTACACCTTTCAAAAATCTACCTTAGGTGATTCAAGTGATCACTTGTATCCTTGGAGAAATATATTACATCATCAAGATACACCAATACAATATCATTGATTAGTCCTCAAAAATCCATATCCATTACACATTGAAAATTATCTCCATAATTATACAATCCAAAAGGCATATGTACCCCATTTATTAGTAAAGGTTGTCTTATATTGGTCACTTTCCTTTACCAAAATCTTATTGTACCTAGAATAACCATCTAGGAGAGAAAACCTCTCACTACCTACCATAAATTTTAAAATTTTCTCCATAGAAGGGAAGGGATAATTATATCTCAAATATACTCTATTCAAGTCCCTAAAGTGCACACACAACCTGATCTCCCCATTCTTCTTCCTAAAAGGGACTAAGTTGGCCAACCAAGATGAATGCTTGATAGGAAAGATGATTTTAGATGCAATCAAATTAGTGAGTTATTTCTTCATGAGGGGTAAAATCTTAGGATTTATTTTCCTTTTATTTATTTAATACATTTATAATTTTCATCTAAATCTATGGTGTGTTGAGGTAGGCTTGGATTGAAACCTTTCAAGTCACTATACTCCCATGCAAAAACATCACTAAATTCCTTTCATAACTCAATGAAAGCATGTTTCTCTTCACTAAATATTTATACCTTATTATAATTCTATTTATTTGTAGACATGCTTACCTTCTCTTTATTTATCTAGTCATCCTCATTAAATATTCTTTCAAGAGTCACTAGGCCTTTAGGAAGCTTGTTGGACTTTAATTGGACAATTTTTCCTCCATACTGCTTCTATAGTTTGGACTAATTTTTAGGATAAAACTCAACCTCCTCTTGTATAAAAATATCTATTTTATGGTCACTATAAAACACATACCAATTCGTGACATTATCCGATATGGAGGGCCTAACAATCACCTTTAGATGAGGTTAGTTTTTGTACTCTTTTATACCTCTTGGAATATCAAATTGAGCTCCAATAGATGCCAACCTATCAGAATGCTTATTTTCATCTCTTATAATATATGTCATGTTTAAATCCTATAAATATTCCATAGGATCCCAAACCCTATTCTTATAGGACTTGAACAAAGATTGTTTAGTAAAATTCTACCCTCTAACTTGGTTCACAACAAGCTCACTATCTCCATATACTTATAACTCTTTAATCCCTCTTTTCCTAGCCCATTCAAGGCCATGAATAATTTCCTCATATTATACCACATTACAAGTGCAAGATAATTTAAATATAAAGGTTGAATTGTACCTTTATTTAGAAGGTGAAACCAACATTTCTCCACCACCTACCCCAATCTTACTTCTTGACCCATCGAAGAAGAGATAACATAAACCATCCACATCCTCACTTGGATTCACTAATTTTTGTATTAAAGAATCCCTATCATGCATATAATACACCCCAAAACTATATTTTTCAAAAAAAATTTAAGGATCATGCTCATAATGCTCATCTCCCCATTCATATAGGAACAAATCAAAAACTCCTTCAATGGAAGATGATGGAGATTGGTTAATGTGAATTTCATCTTCATCAATGATATAATAGTTAACATTTTCCACATTATGTTATTAGTTCTCCAATTTATCATTATGAATAGGTTCTGACTCAATCTTGACCTTAGTGCCATACTTTGTCTTAAACGCCATGTAGGACCAATTAGCTGCAAAGTATCCACCTATTTTAACTGTAAAATATCTTAACAAGTAAAGGGTAAATTATGGAGGTAGATATGCCACCACCACATCATGAGGAATATCAAAGTTAGGACAAGCATGAAGGATCAAATTCAAATCTTTAACTACCCCCAAATTCTTGGCTGGTGTTCTATCTAATTATAAGAATCCCTTAGTCATTGGCTCATATTTGAGGCCTAGTTTATCCACTATACATTTGGGCATAACTGAAGTACTAACGTCACTATATATGATGCAATTATGAACTATAAATCACCAATGATTATATATAGGTATAAATGAGGAGTTTTTTGATTCTTTTTCACTTGATCATTTATAGGTTGAGTTCTATTAACTAAGACAACATTGTCATTCTTAGATGAGCCTAGATGAGCCAGCTTACTTACCCAATCCCTAAAATTATTTTTGAAGTATATATTTTTTACTTGGTATTGTAAAATATTCCCATAATAATATATTAATGTGTAGCTTCTTCATCTAGTCTACCACATTGGTGGAAGGATTACTCATCTTAAAAAGCTCTTTAGGAGCACTAGCACCTTGCAATGTAGCTGGTGGAGTGGAGGCATAGGAGATGGCTTTATTTTTATAAATATCTAATTTTATTACACATTAAGAGTTTAATTAGAACCACTCACAATTTTATATTATTTAGGGGTCAAAACAAGTCCTTGATTGGCTCCTTGAGCCTCTTCAATATCCCTCCTTTTGGATCTAGTGTTAGAAGATACACTAGCATTGATGTTACTTGGGTTTGTCAAATAATTTATGACACTAAACTCTCCCTCCAAGTGATTGATGAGAGTATAAGAACATTTAATTTTACCATTTTCCATCCCATGTTTCATTGACATGTCAAAATTTGGAACTTGTGGTTCCTGGTTTCCTTGCATTACCATGGTTTGATTGTGCATTTCATTTGCATAAGCAACTTGTTCTTGATTTTGCTTAGAATATGGATAGCATGTTTTTTATTGAACCAAGTTATTTTTAGTGGGGAAAATAGATTTATAATATGATTTATCTTTAGGATTTTAGCTTTGATAAGGCCTAGCTTGGGTGATTTGACCTTGTCCTTGAGCATTACCTTGAATTTGAGGTTTATTGGTTTGTCCAAACTGATTGTAGGATTGGTATGGTATATAACTTTGGCCTTGTTTCATTTTTATAGAAAAAAAGTAATTAGTGACACTTTTTAATAAAATTTTGATGTCATGGACTCATTGGAAGGAACAATGGCAGATTTCTCATTACTAGGCATAGGAGCCAAGGCAGGTAATGTCACTTGACTAGGAGGCTATAAATAAGGGAATAATGGCATTGGAAGCCTTAGATAAATATTTCATAATTAACCAATATATTTATTAAAATTTATGGCTATCTCATAGGTATTAGGAAGTTTATTCCCACCCATGGATTGGATCATCATAGCTACATCATAATTCAATGCTTTTAGATA
The DNA here is from genome assembly GCA_037957365.1 of Torreya grandis. Classification (NCBI taxonomy): domain Eukaryota; kingdom Viridiplantae; phylum Streptophyta; class Pinopsida; order Cupressales; family Taxaceae; genus Torreya; species Torreya grandis. The sequence goes on from JARHVA010005698.1 coordinate 412,660, forward strand.
GTACAAGAATGCATAATTTGGAGTAGGCCTCATAATAGCTAGAATTATATCCCATGTTTTTTGAAACCTAGTGTTCAAATATTTCATAAACTCATGTTATTCCCTCTTTATATAGGTCAATTGATCAGATAGAGATAAATAGTCTCTCTTCTCTCTAAACCTCTTAGTTAATCAATCTCCTAGTTCATCCCATAAACTAATATAATTTTTAGGTATAGTCCCATACCAATCTAAAACCTTTCCTTTGAAATAAAAATCCAAAAATATAATATCCATGTTCTCTTAAGTGATATTATGGATATTAAAAACATTGTATATATTTCTAATGTTTTAAATGGTATTAATAGAACCCTCTACACTAAAAGATGGAACACTCTTAAGGGTTTTTCCTATAATTTGATCATATTGGGCAAGGTTTAAAATGATCTAGTAAAAGGAACAAAAGGTTGTATCCTTACCATCTTATAATGTGAACTTTGTGTATTAGGGCATAAACTAAACAAGAGCTTAGACTTCTTAAACACCAACTCTCTTGAATAAGGATGGGTATTCGCAAACCTTAACCTTTTAGTAGAATATAAAGGTAGTTGCACAAACTCAAAGCATAACCCTTTAGAAAAAAACCTATTGGTTACCTTTGGCATGGAAATTATGAATTTTTCATCAACCAAAGACTTTAAATCTTCAATGGAGTCACTAGGTACTAAATGTAGATCCTCTTTTAGTTGTAACTATGCCAAGACCAGCACCAATCTTAGACAGTCTTTTAGGACTTAGAATTCCCATCAATCATGCCAAAAAATATGACACTTGAATTTTCACCCATGAGAAGATGTCTATCTCTCCTCATCCAAGTGGCATAATGGATACATCCCTCTTGTTATGGGTGGTAATGTGGAGAGTTGAATCTCTACAAGGGCTAGTTCCCTTGATGTACTCTTTGAAGCTCTTTTTATCAACTTGTGGATGAAAAGGGATTAGGAAAACAACTAATAAAACTAAAAATGTGATGAAAAAATATTTAATATCCTCCCACTTAACTGAATATCTACTACTTAAAGACAAACAAAGCTTTTCTCACATAAAACTCACAACTTAGAATGCATTATTACATTAGAGTTTCATATGTTAGATTCAAGAAGGTATTTGATACTTAGGAGGGTAATGGATGATTCCATAAAGGGATAAATTCATAAAAAATTATAATTCACCTATACACTTAGGAAATAATACTAAAAAATACCTATAATAATACACATTCTATCAATTAGTAAACAATCAAGAGTAGCATGCTAGAAAAGAAGATCTTTCACTAGACAAGGCCAACAAGATTATAATCAATAATAAATATTACATCATGTGAGTGTAAAAATCACTTGAATATTTATTTAAGAGTATTTAAAGTAAAAATTTGGCTAGATTTTCCCCATCAACCAATGGAGGCTACTAAAAAGAGCTAAAAGAATACATATTTATACCTTTTGAAAGAAGAACCAGGTAAAGGAAGTCCAAAGGTAACTTGGAAATGTCTCAACTTGAGAATATCAGTTATAAATGCATGGATAAGACATGTTAGGTGATCCATGCAATTTTATTAGGTCTAATTTGTCCAAACAAGTCATGAGAATTATGAAAAGTGGCACAAAACCTTCAATCTTTACATTGAAAATTGCCTTCATAATATACATCTATTTCAACATCTCCCTACTAACTAGGGATAGGTCTAGTGATTTGTATGAGAGGGAAATAATTTATGAATTAAATTACATGAATTGGTTTTGATAATACTCATTTTGAAACTCAAAAAAAAGAGTAATCACTACTTGTAGTCCTAAAACTCCCTATTTTTAGTCACCCCTTACACTTGGACTTAAAATCACTTTATTTTTCCATGAAAATTACTGGAATGGAGTGATGGACACCTTAAAATATTATCCATGGATTTATACCTCTCAAAATCACCCTAAAATGGCACCTAATTGAGGTTTCCACACTTTTCACCATTGTGTGCATCATGCCAATTTTGACTGGATGAAAGTAGAGCTTAATTTTTGACACTTAGAGGCTTTTAGAAAGGATAAAATTACTATGGAGTTATAATATGTCTCTATCTTCTCATCAAACTTAGTTTCACCTTCTAAAACATCATAGACCCTAGAAAACACATAAAATGGTGAGAAAAGCCCTATTTTACATACTATTTTTATAGTTACATACAACTCCTTATATGTGTGAGAGTTTGAGTGAGTCTTCTACATCTTCAATTTAGTTTCATGGTAATTCCATTTCATATTGATTCTTCAATTTCAAAATTTCTTCAATTGGGTCCTTATGAGGGTTTTAGAGAGCTATCTAGTTTTAAGATTTGTTCAAAAATATTGGACATTATACCTACCTCTAAATTACATAGTATTTATTATAAGGGACCTTTATAACTTACCTCAATTCCTATAGTTCCCATGCATATCCCTATAAAAGGTATGAGTATTTGAAAATACCCATTGAGCTTGATTTTTTCTCATTTTGCATGTTTGGAATATGTCAAGGCTATAAAATTCTCCCCTATATGTTTATCTACACTCCAAGAGTTAAAAAATGTATATTTAGATCCTATAATCAAGTTTCAATCAACAACATATCATTCCTAATGTTATAAATGAAGATAGACTTCAACATGGTTCTAGGTATCTTGGAAGCCTAGAGGGTTTAGCACACACCCTATAAGCTTGGTCCACTTGACCTGATATAACATGCTTATTATGGGTTATTTTTTATTATCACACTTAAATCATGCTTAAAAAACCATATAAAAACCTTCCAAACATTCCTTTCATCACTTTTCCTCTCGTTTGTCAACTTAGCCTAGTGGAACCATGTGAAATTAGACTATATGCATGCATAATTTGGTCATTTTGAAGGTTTAGGGTCTGATTTTAATTTTAATTATCCTTAATACATCTTCCATACTCACCAATTAATATTTATTGAAGCTCCCAAGACATCATCTTAGGTCATTCACTGAATTTTCCAACTTTTGCTTGGTAGATCAAAGTTCTAATTTTCTTGAGTGACTGATCTCTGAGACAAAATAGAGAGATATATCCCTATTACCCATGTCAAATTTATAGTTTTTATAGTTTTATAATGTCCCAATTAGTATCTATTCCAAATTATAGGGTCTAACTCCATCATTTAGGCACCTAACCAATTTAATCTTCTCTAAAAAGGGGGTAAACACCCTATTTTCTTATATTTTATCCCAAATCTCCTTATAAATTATCCTTATAAGCTCATTATATTATATTATGATGTATATACATTCTCTACACCTTGAATTTTTTCTCATATATATTTTAAAACCATCCAAAACCTTTTCCTTTAGTTGATTCTTTATGCTTACCCCTTGAACCAAGGGTTTCCTAGCATGTTTGTATGGACTGTCTGTTATTTGCTAGGTGAGAAAGGTGTTTGAAACTTTGGAAAAGTTTTTATCATATTATTATAATTTTTTAAACATAATATAACCATCCATGATCACTTAATCCCTCTTCTTACCTAAAAACCAATCCATGTTTTCATTTTCCCCTATCAAAACATACTTTATTGACTAAGACAGTACCTACCTGTAGGCATTTATCACCTATTGGAAATCCTCTCAAGATGTTATATACTTCCTTTAACCTTCAACTCTATAATTTTATCTAATTTACCTCATGTCTCCCTTTGAACAACTCAAGGAAACCTAAACCCATGTCAATCACCATAGTTCATATCAAATCCTACCTGTATGACTTGTAGGTAAACTTTTAGGCATGAGAGAGGGTGTAGGTCTAGTCATCAAGAGTGTCTAAGGTATTTATAAGTATTATATAATTTATAATTCTTGATTATAAATCAAACATATTTCTCCCTGAATCCAAAGGTCCTCTTAACCTTGAAAACTGAGTGTACTCCTTTTTGATTGGGATAGTGCCCTTTTAATCACTACTTATAGGTGGAAAATAGGGTCTCCTTCATGATTTATAACTTTTTTTAAATTTTTTTGACTCATCCTTAGGTAAAAACACATTATTTATACTTTAAATTCACTAATAAACTTCATTGGAGGACAAACAATGTTCTTAGTCCTTGATTGAGGCACTTTGTTTCTTGGGACCATGTTGTAGGTTACTTTGGCTTTGTCCATAGTGTTTATGATAGAGAGAAATCCTATTAAGATTATTTTGAAACTCAAAATTGTTTTCTTAATATCTTAACTCAAATAAGGTAGATTTAAAATTATTATGTTACATTCATGTGCATTATTCTTTTATTCCACTTGTTTTACCTATGTCTCAATCCATACAGAGGTTATAGGTGCACCTAGGGTCCTTGAGAGGTATGTAGGGGTTGGATTATCTTGCTCAAATCTCATTAATTTGTAATTATTTAACTTCCATTTATGTGATCACACATCACCATATCAAATTTTAATTTAGTAATTCTCATTTTTAATCCAAACTAATCCTTGTACTACCCCTATCTATTGACCTATAGGTGACCTTTTCTCACATGGATCTTGTTTGTAGAGTGGGGAAAAACCTTGAGCCTATCCTAGACTCATATCATGTTTTTCGAGCTAGAAATCCATTATTATTAAACCTTGAAATCTTTTCTCCATAAACTTTCCACAAACCTACCTTCCTGACCTATAGGTGGATTGAGACACCATGTATGAACTAGGGAGAGTGATTGGGGGGTCAAAAAAAAGGTACACTTCTGTCATCATGATCCTTATATTCATGAATGTTAATTTCGACTATTTGGAGTCATTTAAGCATGATAATTAGTCAAGGTTTGCCAATTTTATTTCAAATATGTCTCCTTAGACCAAACCTTGTAGACCTCACTATTTGGTTTTAGTGTATTTTAGGGCAACTTTGGGCCTTGAAAAGTCATACCTCCAATTGTCATCATCTCTTCAAAATTTTCACATATCTTGTCCTATTCAAGGAATAAAAAATAAAAACATTAAAATGCATGAGAAACCTTAATAATAACTTTTATTTTTGTCACCAAAAACCTTATAGGCCTTTGTTTGGCTCATTTTTGGATAAAAGTCCTGAATATACAGTCCTCATCTTCTTGAAACTTTCATATCCCTTTTTGACCCTTCTCCATCTCATACAATCTTAGTGTGACCCTCGATGTGAAATGACTATAAATATGGTCAATTTACATGCTTTGGCACTCCTTTGAACCTCTTAGCCTTCTATTTAAGCTACATGTAGGTGGTGATTAGTTTCAACCAGTAGTGAATACAAGGATGGTAGGGAACATTGCCATGATTATCTTCATGAAGTGTGAATAAAATCAACCTATCAAAGTGAACTCTAAATATCTCCAAGTAATTGAAACCATTATCAAGGTTATTATCCAGGCATGACTCCGTCATGGAGACCCTTGTAGGTGTACCCCTTTTGAATATGTAGATAGTAAGGGAAAAGTGGACAAGGTACATTATGTATGCCTCATGGTCTCTTATTTGATCATAAAATTCACTTGTATAAATTAAAAAATCTAAGGTACATTTAATTCCTTCAAATCCAATGTGGAAGACCTTTATTAAGAGCACCTAATATAATTAAAGATGCAAAAGAGCATCCTATAAGAAAAGATAAGCCTAAGAGAGGATTCTTGACTTCATGATACCTTAAAATATAATAGGAGTATGGAAAACATATGTAAATGTCTTATAAAATATAGATAAACACCTAAAAATAACCATCTTGTGAAAACCAAGCACAAGAATCCGAAACTGGCTCAAAACATAGACCCCTCATGAATGGAAGTGCATTAAAAGCTAACTAGAATCTAAATGATGGTTCATAAAGGAGGAGGCACCAAAATGAAACTTATTAATATGAATTTGAAGTAAACTTAGATCCATTTCTTCCCCAAAATAATTCCTCCCAACTCCAATTATACAACTCATACCAAGCATGCAGAGTTGAACTTCCTTGGCTTGCAAGAATAAAAAAGAAGAAACAAAAGAAAATATTGAATTTTATAATGAAAATATTGTATAAAAAGTATGGAATTGATCTTATGGAGTTGAAATGACACCATCCCATGTTTTAAGCTAAAAATGAGCTCACCATGTCTATACAAGTGCCCAAAAGGGCCTAAAATCAAGGAGAAACTACCTCTTTCAGGACATAACTAATTCTTAGTCTATCACCTAACCACTCCTGACATTGATTTACATCATCCATGTTTAACTCCATCTTGGTGATAAATTTTCTCCTTTAACCCATCTATACAATTCATTTATTATGCTAAAAATGTGGCTAAAAGGCATATTTGACATATGAAATATGGTAAAGGATAAATTAATAACTTGAAGGGACCTTAAATCATATCCAAAACCATATTAGGACAAATCCAACACAAATTGAACCTTGGACCAAGTTTGATCTTGTTTGAGTAGGGTTGACTTTTATTGACTTTACTAGTACATGGGAGCTAGGCTAGACTAGGGATAAGTAAAACATTTAGGCCACCATAAGATCCCTATAAGACATGTATAAAGTTCTAAAAAGTTTTTAAAATGTAGGGGTTGACTCAAATTTGACCAAAGTTAAAATTTGGTCAATAGGAACTTTAAATATGAACCCTCAAGTTGATCTTAATCAACTAGTAGTAGAACAAGATGAAAAACTAAATCAAATACTCAGTGTCATGAATGAAATTAGATAAAAGATAGGATCTCTCAAGTGATTAGTTCATATATTAAAAGAGGAAAATGAATAATAGTTTATTGAAGAACAATCAACTATTCATGAAGACCCTAAAGATCAGGGGTATGATGATGATGGTTAGCAAGTAGTAAGAGCTCAACTAGCTATAGAGCTTGTGCTTTATATGAATAAAGTGAACCTACCTAATTTTGATCGTATAGTATTGGGTGATGGAGCTTGTTGTATTCAACACACCCCACCTTGGTATTTTTTTATTTAAAAAGTGATGACCCCCTTTATTTTTAGAGGGTGTACATATTATTTAGGTGTGTATGACTCTTATTATCTTAAGGAGATTAATATTTTGGACATTAAGTCACATCTTGATGCACTTATTTTCATTTGCAAGGACTTATTAAAAGTAATCTATTAGTGTAAATTTGGGAAGAATTGTTATATATGACAAGTACTTAGATTAGTTTATTCAAATTAAATTCATTTCAAAGGGTTACATTTGAGAAATTTTTATGTGATGAATTATCTTTATTAACTTTGGTATTTGAAAGCTTTAATTCAAAAAAATTGGTCTTTATAAACTTTTTCTTCTACAACTTTCTCTCAGGAACTTTATTTCAATTTTTTCTAGTTAGCAATTTTCTCTTCAGTAACTTGCCTTCAAAAAATTTGGTATTCAAAAAATTTGGTCTTAAAAAGAATTTGGTTATTCAACTATTTTTACTTAAAAAAAATTGGTCTTCAAAAAATTTTATTCAAAAAAATTTCCATCAAAAACTTTATCTCAGTCAATAAATTTATTTCTGACAGATTTATTTAGAAGGTTTACAATTTGGTAATTTTATAGGTACTGACTTATCTTCAAGAACTTTCATATTCAGAAGCTTTACTTAATAAATTTTGGTCTTTGGGAGGTTTTCTTTAGAAAATTTCTATCATAAGATACACTTTAGAAATTTTGGTCTTCTAGAGGTTTTCCTTGGAAACTTTCTCTTCAGCAGCTTTCATTCAAAAGGTTTAAAATTTGAGAAATTTATGTGCAATAAATTCTTCTCAAAATACAATCTCTTTGAAGAGTACTTAGTCTTCAAGAACTATTCCTTTGGTGACTTTCAGACAAATTATTTTGGAATAAATTTATTTGAAGAGCATTTTGATTTTTAGGACTTTTGCATGAATAATGGCCTCATCACATCATATTATTAGGACCTAAGGCAAAGCTTGACTCCCCTGACTAAACCATATAGTGACAAATGTTAGAAGGAAAAGGCAATACCATGGCACCAAAAATGATAAAGCATCCAACGTTTCATGTACACTAATATTATGTGGTCAAGTTCTAATTGAATAAAGGTGAAGAGCTCATAAGCATTAGTGATTAATGGTGAATGAACTAGAATGAATGCCAAAAGCTATAACATCTAACCCCTAAATAATTTCATCCCATTTAATTTTCAAGAGCTCAATCAAACATAGGATTTTACAATCTCAAAATCCCTAGTTGTGACCAGAATGACTTAAAACTCACATAATTCAGTGTCCACACCATCATTTTTAAAAGTTTGAATCATACCAGTATCCATCAATATCCATGGTGTCTTTATCCATGTCATATCAGGTACCCTCATCACCCTCTATGTTTTGCATCAAGGAATTCACATAATACTTAGACATAATTGTGTTTGATTGCCTCTATAATAATTACTCATCTTTATGGGAGGTAATAGAAAACATTGATTCATTTGTGGAAGAGGAGATCTCAATTAAAGAGAAACAACTTATAGTGAACCTGATCCCATTCAAATGATAGGCCTTTCATTATGCAATTGATAAATTAGAATTCATGATGTGTATAGACTTATTGTGAGGTGAGGCAAAATTACTGATGGTGGTTATCTACACTATGTCAACAACAACACAATTGTGGCATACAACTGTAAAGAAGCTTTCATGAGGTATTTTAGTATCCCTATCTTAGATGTTACATTTGAATTACATATTTTAGTTAGTTGGAATAAAAGTAATAATGTGGATCGAGTAGTAGGGAAGTGGATTATCCCAAGCAAGATATTCATTTTCAAAGAGAATACTAAGAATCTCATCCCTATCACCCTATTTAGGACGGGGATTCACATAGTGATGGAATTATCGAGTAATATTTTTGGCCACCCAAGCATCCACTTCTTACATATAGAATGAGTACCCCTATTGGACCTTCTCATTACTTTAGAACACACCTATGCATTGGAGGAATTTATTAGTGCTCACCTACATGAACAAATTTTGCACAAGGATAAGAGACCCCAAGGTGGAAATTTTAATATGATGTCATACCTACTAGATTTAGTCATGGGAACTATGTACAGGCATAATGGGGTTATATGTGTTTCCAACCCTAATTTTATTAAAAATAAAATATGTGAATTTTATTCTTTCATCAGCATATATGAATTTATTAAGAATATTTATATAATAGTAGAGGACCTAAACCCTCAGGTTTGGAGGGCCATGCATGGCTAGCCTTTGGCTAATATTTCACATAGTATTTCCAAAACACTCACCAATTTGGGAGACTACTAGATCTACCCTAATTATACCATCATAATGATTTTTGGCCATAGGTTATACCCTCTTCATCTCCCCAAGATTATCCCTAAAAAAGTGGTTGAACAAGAAGTTACCTTCCAAATATGGAATGGTATAGATGAATATATAATAAAGAATAAGAAATATAATTCCCATGGCTCCCATATCACTATTAGAAGGATGTATTATACTTTCATGAGGTATTTTATGGAAGCTAGGAATGGAAGGAGAACATATGTATTGGCCACTCTACCCCATAGGGATTGGGATCGCCATGGGAGAGAGTAGTAAAATACCCTTAGCCTAAGCATCCCATACAAACATGAGTCATTTAACCAAGACTTCATATTTATTAATTCTAAGGATGATGAGGAATTAAAACAAAGAGAAGTGATAACAGTCTTGAAAGAAGACTTATTGAAGGTAATACAAGTTTACCCCTTCTTTACACTCAACCAAGATAAATATAGGATCCCACCACCAAGAGGATGGATATCCTCTTACTTTTGGAGTTAGGCCTTACCAATAGCCAACAAACCAAGGTCAAGATCCCTAACAACCATCTATTATGATGACATCTCAATAATATAAATAATAAGTGATGGCAAAAACATTAGTTGTTGAAGAGCAAGTGCAAGAGATAGAAGAGATATCAGCTTCCACACAGAAAGAAGAAGAATAGACTCCTTTATTTTTAGTATGCACTATTGAACTAAGGAGAGTTAAATAAGAAAGAGTAGAATATTTGACACAAGAAAATGATAGCACAAGTAGGGAAGAGGTGTAGATAATTTTCTTGGATTCTTATGATGAGGAAGAAATTATACATATTATGGTGGATTTAATAGCCTTAACACCCAATATGACTTTCCCTCCTATTACCCAATAGGTGACTACTCTACAATCCAATAAAATGACACTATATTATCAAAGGAAACCAAGTTGGAGAGACCTCATACCCCATCTATAGAAGTAACTAGTGGAGAGTCACAAATTTCAATTGAAGGTGATCTAAGTCAAGAGGTGGATGAGGAAGATCTACAATAAGCCAAGGTCTTGAGATTTTAAGAACTAAAAGCAAAGGCACCCCTTAGTGGTGATCAATCTAGTAAAGGTGCTCTCTTCACTACCTCCTTAGTCCATTTTCCTCTAATGTCATTACCAGTCAATTCTACCATGAATTTTCTAGTTATTTCCACTTTTATTCCTATGAAATCACTCTTTGTTGGTCTTATTTTCATGCACTTCACCTCTACTCTTCCAATTGCCATATTTACTTATTCAACCATTGTCCTTGTAGTCTTTACCACTACAGTCTTCATCTATCCCATCCACCTATGTTCCCACTCTTATAGTCTTCACTTATGTTTCCATAGCCACCAGCTTACCCATCACTCAAATAATTGCCTCCTCTACCAAATTGGGTTCACCATTGCCTTCTTCAAGACTAGTCCAGACCATAATAGTAGTAACAACTAAGATGTCCCCAAAAAAGAAACTAGTTTATGTTAGTCACCCCATGCCACAATTTGATAACATAGATTGGTCTAAAATAATTTGGCATTTAATGCACAAACCCTCCATTGAGCTTAAACTTGAGATTGAGGAGCATGCACAAAAAAATCCCAACCATCAAATCTTTCAAAGCTCACTCTTATAAACTGTGCTAAGGAGTTAAGAGACTCAAAATCTATGAGGCCCTATCTAGAGATTACTAATATTCTCATTGTAAACTCACTTTTTGATAAAGACACAACCTTAATTTAGATGGTCAAAAAAATAAAAATTAATGATATCACTAGGAAGGGATTGATTTTAGAAGAAAGAGAATAAATTTATTCCCTTTTAGAAAGGTAGGATAGGAAGAAGGGTCAATCCCCATACGTTGAGGACCTAAATACCTATATGGAGACCCATATTGAGGTAGTATTGGCCATCTATGAGGGAACAAATCTAGCCATAAAAGAATTGGAAGAAGAATTGAAAAATCTTATAGAGTAGCAGCAAGTGATATGAGTTCCCTTTGATATAGAGTAGGATGTACAAAATGTGGCACTTAGGTTGTATGAAATTTTAGATACAATTCATTCTTTGATATTCTAATTATCTCTAAATATAAATTTAATAACAAAATTGTTTAAGACTCTTAGAGAAGATGAAAATAGATTGAATTTCTTGGTATTATACACCCCTAATAAAACATTCAACTACCTAGATTTAATGACCCCTTTGGAGGTAGCTAATGCATTGAATTTAGTTTTCATTTGAACATAAGAGGCCTAGGACTGGCTGTCATCTTTCAAAGATTTGGTGAATAATCTTAGAGAATAGGAAAAGTAAGAAACATAAATTTTGGGTGAGCTTGAATTAATAGGAGTCTGGGATAACATGGGGAAGCTAGTGGATAGATCCAATTTTGATTAGATTATTCAAAAAGTTTTAGATAGTTTCAAATAGAGTTTACAAGGATTGAGCTTGGAGGAAATTGAAAAAAAATTGATCATAGCAAGGAGGAAGGCAATAGTGGTAGAAATATTCTAGGTTGGCTTTTGAGGTACCAAGATAGAACATACAAGGCTGATGGAATGAACAGGTAGGATAACTAGATCTCACCATCTTCATATGAACTTAATTCATGCAAAACATGACAAGACATACAATTATTATCAAGAGTTAGATTTAAATATAAAATAAATGTCACCACCACCTGTCAATTCTACTCCTTAGACCCCACCTACAGTGTCAATTACAACACTATCATCAACTTCATCTCATTTTATCATAACAACTACATCAACACGATCTCATAGTTTAGCTTCACTAAGTATATTTCCAGTCACGATGTCCATAATAACAAGTACAATGGTAGTTCTAATAATGTTTTTAAAAAGTGTTAATCAAGAGCTAATTTAGCCTAAAGTCAAAGGCTATTTTTTGTATAATTTTGCATGTAATGATTAAAAATGAGTATTTACATTTATTTACATCCATGTTTTAATTTTTTTTAAAATAGCATGCACATGTTACATGTCTAATGTATCTATAAGTTATGACATGCAATTGAGACTTCTGATCTAGTCATTCAAGATGTAATCAAAGCTTTCTATACTTAGAGGATCAGGCGACCCCTTACCCAATTTATTTATATACATGTAGTTTCATCTTTTCAAAGGGTCAATTTTTGAATAAATATATAGGAAGAAATAAAGATAATGATTATTAGGAAACTATGTTTGTTCTTCCTTCTTCCTTTTTTATGTTGATGAAATTAAAGTTTCTTTGTCTGTATTGATTTAATCATTCTAAAGTGTGTTAATGTTATGGATGAATCTGATTGTTTCAATTAATGAATATTAATCTTAGATGTGCAATAGTAATTGACGATTGATATGTTTCATTGGTTTAAGTGGTTAGTACAAGTTGAATCTATAATCTGAGGTGTGTAGAGGTATCTCTTTTGATATAGTTTTCTAGGCATGAGTCATAACTACCTTAGATAACTTTTTAGTCTAAATTATAATCTATCAGATAAGGGTGTGCAACAATATCCCTAAGTAGAGTAACATTTAATTAATATAATTGAGCATCCTATTTTTGTTACTCCAAACTATTAACCATGTTTGTTCATCAGTTTGAAATAGCTTTAAATGGAAAACACTGGTCTTAGAGATACTTGTCCACCAAATAAATAGTCTTATAAGTTATCTTTCAAGAACATAGAACCTTATTTTTTGCCTTACCCTTCTTTCCCTTTTGAGTTTGTTTGATATCTACCCACCTTAGAATAATTCTCAACCCATCCAACTCACCTAGTGATTACAATTTATTGAATTCCATGCATTCATCAACAAAACTTGGTTAAACAACCAAAAAGATCAACTTACTATTCCATCACCTAGTTGTTTTAACACATAGCTATAACTTATTTCCCAAAGTTTAGCCTTATGCCATAGAGATACCAAAATGTTAGAGGTTACCTCATTCAAACTATTTGAGGTGTGCATAAAACCCATGTCAATATAACATAAAAAAAGATGGCACTAGAAGGAGGGCACACTTGTGTGTTTTATAAATAATAGATGTTAGTCACTACATATAGTTTCACTTGAGACACTTGGTAGATTAACAAATTCTAGAGCCCAAACTAGCCTTTTGGTTTCACCATTATCAAATCCTAGGAGGCCTAGACCCATACCTATGATCCCTGAGACACACCAAGTTAGGACACCTTCCCCTGTGAGAAACAACCCACTTATCAATCCTCCTATATCTCAACATTGGTTACTTAGATCCACTATTTCCATCCTTGGAGAACAACATGATCTAGCAAGGAATCTGTAAAATTATTTTCCTACCTTATCCCCTTCAAATGAGAGGATGATAGAAGAACATATCAAATCTTTCAAGGATACTTTGAGATTAATGAATGTCATCTATGAGGATATTTCATCCAATATTTTTCCATTTATTCTAAAATATTCCTCTTATGATTGGTATCTAAGTTTTTAGTAAAATTTTATCACGCCATGGAATTAGTCTCAAAATACATTCCTCACATAATTAGGACAAGTGACTAATCCAAGTCTGGTATACCAAATATTTACTAGCATGAAGAGGAAACCTAAATATTTAATCCAAGCCTTCAATTAAATATTCTAGAAGATATACACTTTATTGAATGCTACGTGTAATCCAGATCTGAATTAACACTTGAAATATACAAGAATACCCTAGATCCCATTACTATAGTGTTCTTGTGAAGAGATGCCATCACTAATAATTTATATTTAGAATTATAGTAATAAAATAATATCAACAAGTGTCTCAATCCATATCTTATCCCTCACAATTCATGGGGCCAAACATTCAACAATGGACTCCCATCTTTAAATATAATTTCACATGCTAATTAGAATGCCCCTATATTCAACTAAAATTAGCTCTACAATCTACCACCTATGATGTAGTAAACAAAAAATCATAATTATAATTTATTAAACAATCAGATAAAAAGGAATGGACACTAATATAATCAACATTAGGATCACACCAACACAGTAGTCACTCAAGGTTTTGACTCCAATAAAGCTGAATTAGATTATATATAAAGAATTGTCTAGAAGTTGAGTAATGTTTTCTTGAATATGTCAATAATGATGGATAATACCAATAATTAAAATTAAAATCATAATTATATATTTCCAAGATATAAAAAGCATTTTAATAGTCCCACCAATAATGTAGAATAGTAATAGTCTAATAAGCTACCAAAAATCAATATCATGGAGACAGTTTTGCCCAACTAGTGTGGGGTTCACAACACATCATAACATGAAGAATTGGACTATATATATTTATTCAAACCTTTGAAATAATTTAGAGAAAAATTATTAGACAAGATTAAATTATGAATCTTTTGTATTTAACACACCCCACTCTACATTTTTCTTTGAAAAGTGGGGACCCTGTTTATTTTTTGAAAATAATGAAATATCTTATAAGGGTACCTATGATTTTTGAGAGTTATTATACTTGTATTATCTATATAAAATATATTCTTATAATTTTGAATCATGTTTTGTTATACTCTTTCATTTTGAAACACTTATTCAGACTAAACTATTAATGAAAAAGATCAAAAGAATGGCTTTTTATGACAAGAATTTAGATTATTTTATTTTGGAGTACTTGGTCTTCGAAAAGTTTCTTATTGTCATTTTTATTCATGGTATTTTATATTTTTAATATTATTTATTAGATAATTATTCTTTGAGAAATTTAATTTTAGTGAATTTCATCAAAAACTTATTTCAAAAATATTCTCTATGTAAAGTTTCTCATCGGCAACATTCACTTCAAAAAGATTCTCTATGGAAATTTTCTCACTAACAAATTTGATTTCAAAGGGATTTCATTGGAAGGTTACTTCAATAACTTTGGTGATCATAAACTTTACTTTGATAGGTTTGTTTTAGGAAGTTTCACTTCAGTAATAGTTAATTCATCAGGTTTTCATTGACAACTTTCTTCATGGTCTTTTCTCTTCATAATCTTATTCATGATTGACTTATTCTTTGGGAAATTTCATTTTGGAAGGTTTATGTCAATAAATTTTTTTTGGAAGGATTTTATTTAGCAATATTATCTATAAAACGTTCTCATCAGAGGCTTTTATGTTGGTAAATTCCATTTCAAAGACTTTGCTTTAGAAAATTTGTTTCAAAAACTTTTCATCAGAAGGATTCCATTGGAAACCTTAGTTATCAGAAACATTGTTTTGGAAACTTTTGTTTCAAGAACTTTGGGAGAAAATATTTTTGAAGGACATTCTATGCTCTAGAGTCTATTATCTTGAAGGTGAAGTTTAACTTTTATTGAATGAACTACATAATGACACATGGCAAAGGATGAATGGTTACACCATGGCACCCCAAATGACAAGACATCCTACATGGCATGTAAACTAGAATAGGGTGGTTGAATTCAAATTAAATTAAGGTGAGTATCTCATAGATGTTAACAAGTAATGGTACATAAAATAGAAATCAATATAATAAATCTATTTATATTGAGCCCCAAACTATTTTCATGTCATTCAATCTTAGATCTCAAGTAAACTTTAGCCTCAAGCAATCCAAAAATCCCTAAATTATATCATAATAATTTACTAGTCTTAAAAATTCAGCTCAATGAAAATATGCCATTATCAAAATCTTGAAGCCTACTAGTATCAATAAAATCACCATGGAATCATCATTTGGGTCCTACAAAGGAGGCCTAGTGCCATCCAAGTTCTCAATCAAGGATTCTACAAAGTAATTGGACACTATGTTTGATGTGACTACCTTTGATGGATGATATCCAAAATACTTGGCATTATGGGAAGAATTGGAGAAAATAGACTCCTTCATATTAGAATAATAAATTACAGTTGAATATAAGTAGCTAATGAAGAACCTATTACCTTTCAAATTCCAATCCATATAATATACAGATACAAATCTATAGGTTATGCCATGCATTGATCTACTATAGGGCCCCTTTTTCAAAGTAAGAATAATGGATAAATGATACCTTCATTATGTTGACAAGAACATTTTTATAATTCATATTTTAGTATAAGTTTTTAACATGTATTTGAGCCTACCCATTATAGATGTTACTTTTGATTTACACACTATCATCACATGGGAAAAGGTTGATAATATAGAGTGAGATCTATCAAGGTGGCTTCACCTTAGGGAAAGTTTCAATTTGAAATAACATGTTAATAGGCCCATCCCCATTAATCAATTTAGAATGGGAATCCATGTGGGAATGACATTGTTAAATAGGATTTTTGGCCATGTGATCATTTATTTTATACACCTAGAATGGGTTCCCCTAATGGACCTATTATAACACAGAATTTCATCCTTTTGGGAGATTTTTTCAAGCTCTCTCACTCTTGGCTACAAAATGGCAACACCTATAGGTTTTGGGTATCCTATGATGGAGGTGAAACTCTAGGTTATAGGCCAGTTCCCTAGGTGTATCAATTACGATCTTAGTAATCTACTCTAAACTAATTATTGCCAAATAAAAGGGTTAGAAAGAGGAGAATAGATGACTTAAAATAAAAATTGGTGATATACCAATATTTGACACTCCAAATTACATGAAACTGACACTAAGGAAGGTCAAAGATAACCCTTACTCACATAATCTCTCAACCTAGTCATTTTGCATCAATATTCTAAAACGAAGCTCACTAAATAAGAGATAAAGTATGGAGGAGTATAAAAATCACACTATACCATCATCAATGATCAAATAAGTACAAGTTCAAACCTATAACAATGGTTGAATACCTACAAAGAGGCAAGAAATAATGACAATCACCAAGGAAGAATACATCCCCATAAAGCAATCATGCACAAACTAACCATAGCACTAGTTGTAAATAAAGAGAGGAAAAATAAGTTGTCTTATTACTGAAAATGGTTGTTTTTTACATATATTGGTAGGGATACACCATACCAAAAATTATGAACATCTTTGGATCACTTTGAAGCACTTTGGAGCACTTCAAAGTATCTTCAAAACACTTTCAAAGCATTGAGACTAGTCATAAAGGCAAGAGGTCACTGAATAGTATAAGAGATTGGCCTGATCCATCTAGGAAAAAGCTTCATATGTAGGCCAATTTTGGAAAAAAAAATTAGCAACCTCTTGGGATTGAATGCTTGTCTATGCAAAGGACTAGTTGTTTTAGTCTATCCATTAGGCTTATGGAGTCACACAAGTCTTTTTTAACTAATTTTAAACTAGCACAAGGTTTCAAATCTTCTAATTGGAACTCTCAAACTAACAAGGAAAACCCCAAAATAAAATGTTCTCAAATCACTTAAGGAAGTGAAACACACAACAAGAGGTAAATGTACACAAGGTACTTAGAGGAAAATAACAAAATATATTCTAATAAATACAAAGCTACAAATTTATTTTTATTTCCTCTTGGATCAAATTGGATTATTTTATCATAATTCACTTGTAATGGATAAAGATGAAAAATAACCTTCTTTTGAGGCACCAAACCTGATGAACTAGACTTCTTGTTTGTTAATTTTTTGGGCATTCTCTCCAATAGATGAAATGGTACAAACATGTCTCCAATGTATAAAAAATGTTTTACTAGTTTAAGACTTGTTTCATGTTTCTCATCACTCTTGAGAAAGCCTTGAAAAAATACTTCATTCAAGTTCTTGGGAGCAACTATATTTTATTCACTAGGTGGCTCAAAAAGACCATATTCCTCAACCTTATTCTTGTGCAAATTAGGATTGATCATGCTTAAAGCAGCATGCACATAATTTTTTTGAAGAAGTACATATATATTAGCCTCCTAAAACTCCTTGGTTATGGCATAAAATTACTACCACAACTCTTTAAGCTCTTCACTCGTATGTTTCTCAAATTATATCACTTGATAACTTGAGATGTCTCCTTGATCAACCTCACTCCAGATTTCATCTTATTTTTAAACTATAAATGATGGTTTATTTGACCAAATAAATTCCAAAACATCACACTCATCTTCCTCTATGTCTTATTTATCTTCCTCTAGCTTCAACATATCAGGGCTATCTTCAATTTACACCTCATCTTGATGTGGACAAACTTCTAGTACCTAGTTCTAATCCTCTTTTTCGTCTATGTAAAATAGACATTCAGTATTCCATTTAAGGTTTGTCCCATATTTGTCTTGAGTATTTTCATCTTTAAGCTCTAATTCATTAGTGTGAAATCCATGCCAAGAAGGTTGGTCTAAACCTAATTTTTCCCCGTTTGAATGAATAGGGATACCTATTATGATCTATTCAGCATAGACACTTGTATTATCTTTTTTTGGCTCACCTAAGATTATAATATCCTCCTCTATCCTAAGTAAAATAGGATCTTTCTCCAAGAGGAATATGGTGAGAGGATGAAAAAGTTCACTTTTCTTGCAACTTAAGAGAGTCCTACTCTAACTAGGGATATTGAGAGGTGTCTTTGGTGGATATTGAGGAGGGGAGAGAGAGTCTTATAGCTCTTATAAATCAAGGTCATTAAGTTGATCTATGCATAAACCACTATCCTTTTGAACTAAAACTTCCTCCTTCTTCAAGATTAATTCTTGGGTTCCCAAAACTACCACCTCATCCTTCATCTCTATGCCTTCTTTGACTAATTTCTTAAGATAAATGTATAGGTTAAATCCACCTTGTTGTCTTATTATTCTTTAATAGGCATAAGTGAGAGTGGTTTCACTAGTGAGGACATGATATAATAAAAATCATTGGCATAGGGATAGATACATGGTGAGATGGCTTCATGCTCTTTAGCTGAATGGTCTTCATTTGCTTTTCATAAAATAGGTCCTCCTTTTAAAAGGGAGATGGTATCAGGACAAGAAGGTCCACTTGGTGGATTAGGAACATAAGGAGTTATGGGATGCTCTTAGGGAAGAGTGGGATGAATATTCTCATGAGAAAGAGTGTGTGTAGGGGTAGGAGATGGTAAACTGGTTTGTTTTGGTTTGATATATTCTATCTCCCACTTCTATAACACCTCTTCAATGGATAGTACCCACTCCTTCATCTTTAGCTTCTCAACATGTGGATAGTGACCTTCTTTAATGGATACCCACACATTCTAAGATTTATGCAAGAATATCCTTATCCACTCTATGGCATGAATGGGTAATTATTATCCAATTCCAACCTCCTTATTTATTTTTATGATTGTTCTCCCTTGGTCTAGTATTGATTCTCTAATTCTTGACAAGGATGGGCCTTGACAAGGTTGGCTAGAGGGTTGATTTGAAACTCTTGGAGGCTAAGTTTGAGTCTCTTAGAGAGGAGAGGACACATAATATTGATTTCACTAAATCTATTGATCTTCATATGATATCAACACATTCTCCAAGCTTTGGACCATGATTCTCAAACACACTTTGTTCTCCCTCTCATAAACTACCCATTGTTCATCCTCACAAATTGACCACATGTTCTTAACTAACTAAAGATAAATCCTTGAATCTTATAGAACATGGATAGGGATGACTAAATAAAACTTTAAACCCCTACCAATCTCCTTTATCAACTCAATATAATGTGATAATGATTATTTGAATCCTGACAAGGATGTAATAGGATAAACATAGTCTTGACAAGGGGAATTAGAGAACTGAATTGAATGTAAAGGAGGTTGATATTGGTCATACATAGGGGTGTGAGAGAGGGAAAGGAAATTATTGGGATAATAGGTTACTTGAGGGCCTCTTGGGGGGAACACATAAATGTTATTATTCTAATATGAGTGATGTATAGGTAGAGAATAATCATGTTGATGAAAATTAGTTTGAGTATACATACTAAAGTTCTAATTTTGGGTACTTAGGCTACTTAACCAACTGATGTTCAAATTGGATTCACCATTTATTTTTTAAAATGTTCCTTTGAAGGCCAATTACACTAAATATCAACACTAAGAACCCTTTAGTGAAGTGAAGAACATAGTAGTCCCATCGGGCATGCTATAAACTATTGTAGCAAAACAATTCTCCCTTGTGGAAAGGTTTTTCAAGTTATTTCACTCTTAGATATAAATTGGGAACACCTCTAAGCTATGGGTATGCTATGATGGAGTTTAACCCCTAGTTTATGATCCATATCCCTATGTGTATCAATTAAGCCCTTAAAAAACTACTTTAAACTATAATTGTCAAAGAAAAGGGTTAGAAAGAGGAGAAAGGGATGACTAAAAAGAAAAAAGGATGATACACCAAGATTTTAAACTCTAAATTTCAAGAAACTAACACTAAGGAATCTTAAAGACAACCCTCACTCACACAATCTCTCAACCTAGTTATTTTGCATCAATATTTCCAAAACTAGGCCCACCAGAGAAGAGATGAAGTATGGAGGAGTATAAAGCTAACACTATACCATCATCAATGATAAAATAATCACATGTTTAGACCTAAAAAATTTATGGAATACCTATAAAAATGTAATAAATAAGGATAATCACCAAGGAAGCATACCTCCCCACAAAGCAATCATGCACAAACTGACCATATCACTAGTTACAAGCAAAAACATAGGAAAAATAAGTTGTCTTATTGCTTAAAGAGGTTATTTATTACAAAAATGGGTAAGCATACACCTTACCAAAAATTGGGAGTATCTTCTAAGCACTTTGGAGTATCTTTGAAGTGCTTTCAAAGGATTGAGACTAGTCATGAAGGTAAGAAGTCACTGAATGGTCTAGGAGAGTGGCCTAATCCATCTAGGTAAAAGTTTTATATGTAGGCCAATTTTGGCCAATAGGACCTACTAACTACCTTATAGTGAGCCTAATAATTGGGTGGCATGATCAATGTATGACTCCAAGAGCAAATTTTGCAAAAGGATAAGTGGCCATTGGGAGGAAACATCTATATGACATCTTACCTATTAAACATAATCATGGGAATGGTGTATAGGCACAATGGAGTAATGTGGGATCCAAACATAGAAGTCATTAATAAAAATATTTATGACTATTATAGTTTTATACACATATATTCATATGTGAAAAACATATCCAATATCTGTAAAGACTTATACCCTCAAGTCTGGATGGATATCCATGGCCAACCTTTTCTAAAAATTTCCCATCAGATAGCCTCAATGCTTGCCAACAACATAGGAGACTAATATATTTATTTGAACTACACAGTTATCATGGTGGTGAGATATAAGGTAGATTGTCTTCAGCTCTCAAATTTTGTCCTATATAAGGTAACTAAGAAATAAATTACATATCAAATTTGGAATATCATTGATGAAAAATTGATAAGAAATAATAATGCCACCTTCCATAGATCCTAAATCATAATTGGGTGAATGAAAGATACAATTCACAAGAAATTAAAGGAGGTTAGGAATGCCAAGAAGCCATATGCATTACCCACCCTTCCTCACAAAGACTAGGACCCTCATGGTAAGGTCTAAAACAAAATTCATACCCTTAACCTCACCTACAAACATGAGCCAATGGACCATTATTTCCTCTTCTTAAATGTCAAAGATGATAAGGAGGTTAAAAAAAGGGACATAACTACTGTATTGAATTTTGGAGTGGTAGGCCATCACAAGCATTAGAAAGAGAGGGACTAGGTCCCCAAATAGCTCAAGACCAACCTAAAGACCAACAAAAATTGGTAGATGAGGTGCCACTCATTAGAGAACAAGATGATAAAGAAGAGAAAGAAGAATTGTCTACCTCCACATAAGCATAAGAAGAACTAGTGCTCCCAATTTAACCTTTAATATTTGAATTGATATAGGTCAAGAAAGAGATAGCTGAGGAGATAACTCAAGTAGAAGGCAATGCACAAAGAGTATAATTTAGGATTATATGCTTAGATTATTTTGATAAAGAGGAAATATTGGATTTCTTAGCCCCAAAACCAAGCATTGTTCCCCCTTCTCTTCCACCATAGTTAACAATCCCATAGGCAATAAAAACCATAAATACCTATCAAAAAAATCTTAAGGGAGACAAATCATGGACCCCTCTAATACAAGATCTAGACAAGGAGGATTTGTAGTAGGAAAATTTATTAAGCCTACAAGTACTCAAGGCCAAGGTACCTATTATAGGTGAACCATATGATAAGGGCCCTTTGCTCATAACTCCTTTAGTTATTTTCCCTTTAATGTCCTTGTAGTTTCTATCACCCATGGGTTAGTGGTTTCCACATAAATTCTCCAATAGGCACTCTCTATAATTTTACTTTTCCTACACCCATCTGTGAACCTACCCATAACCACTACACCTATTCTATCATCTACTACTATATTTTTCATCTCATCAGTTTCCATTCCAATAATGTCCACCCCATCAATACTACCTTTGTCCATATAGTCATTTCCCAATCAATCACTTCAACTACATCTCCTTCTACCCAATTAGGTTCACCCTTGCCTTCCTCCACTCCATCCACCATAACCACAATAGTCACTATCAAGAGGGTTCCTAAGAGTTAACTAGTCTTTATTATACATATAATGCCATAGTATGGAAACATAGACTAGTCAAATATCATTTGGATAGAAATGCCCAAACCTTCCACATAAATTGAGCAAGAACTTGAAGAACATGCACAAGAGGAATCCCAACCCTCATATCCCTCAAATATTAATCTTCTATATTTCGATAAGGAATTAGGAACCTTGACCTCTAAAAAGACCAATCTAAAGATAATATAACTACCAATGGTGAGATCTCTATTTGACAAGGCTATTATTTTAGTAATTTTTTATTTTTTAATGTGGAATAATTAGATACTAAAAACAAAGTAAAAGTAGGGTTTTTAAGATTACCTAGATATATGGATGGGGTTGAGCACCATTGACCAAGCTTTTTGGGAACTCCTCTTTGGCTAGGAAGCAATGACCTGAAAATCACAATAACTCACAAAAAATGGATTAATAGACAAATGAGTGGGCTACCTAGTAAGAAACCAATCCAAAGAAGAAATATGATTTCTTAAATGGATGTCAAATAGATATCTCACCATTGGCAGTTATATGACCTGAAAATCACAATAACTCACAAAAAATGGATTAATAGACAAATGAGTGGGCTACCTAGTAAGAAACCAATCCCAAGAAGCGATATGATTTCTTAGATGGATATCAACCCATGTTTAACATTCAAGTTTATAAATAAACAATAAATTACAAATATATATATGGATAAGATATAAATATAAAATGACAAAGATATCTATTCTATATCAAGATTGATATGATCAAAGTAATTGTCCTAAAATTTAGTAGCAATATTAATGTCTTCTTGAATTACAACCAATTTTTCATTAATGCTTTCTTGATTACATGTGAAAACCATAGTATAAAGACCTAATTTGAATGCAATATCACTTTGATCAATGAAAAATAGTTGTTGAACAATGGTAAAATAAAATATGCTAACAATATCATGTGCTAATCTAGGCAGAGTCATCTACATGTAAAAGATAGGTTTTTAGAAAATAGAATGTAGATTTTGATAGGTTTTAAGACTAAGAGAGTTATAAAAATAGATTGTAAGATTCTTTTGAAAATTTAGCAAGGATCAATGTTGATCCTATAGGATTTACATTGATTCATATAGATCAAGATTGATTCTATATAAAAATATAAACTTAAAAAAAAAGACTATAATAATGACCTGTATTATTGATAAAATAATAAAAACTAAATGTAGAACAATGACAAACAAACATAGAAGAATATATATTATAAAATATGAATTAATTAAAATACAATACTAACCTTTATATTTGAAATTTTTTTGACAAAATGAGGTAAATAACCTTTAAAAACCTTTGATAATCTCTCAAGTAGAGGTTCCACAAGATAGCAACATGTTGACAAAATCTGTATATAGGTTGTAATGAGATTTTGACAGCATTCCAAAGTCCAAAAGCATAGTCACCATTCTTCTTGAGCCAAGGAGTTTTGTTATGTATATATGGATCGATGTTGATCTAGGATAATTGGTGTTGATCATGGAGGATCAATGTTGATCATCCCAATCTAGTTTTAAAATGGTTTAAGTTGAATCACGTGCCAAACTTAATTAATATAGCACTAAGTTGTTTACATGGGTTTTTAATGAGGGTAAGTTGTTGGAAGGGTTGTTGAGAGGTTAGATATATTTTATTTTTATTTGATTTTATTATTTTATGGTTAGAAAGGTAAAAATAAGGTTAATTACTATTTAACTATAGTAATTAAGTCTAATTAACCTATGTGGTAAAAGTGAATGGGTGGGATGAATGTAATTATTTAAAATAATTATGAATAAGGGTTCACTATATTATAAATAACATAATAATAGGATTATGCACCAAGTTAATACACAAGGGTGTATAAAACTAGCATCTACCTTTGCCCCTTTTTGTGGACTAGTATGCAATAGTGGGCCATGAGATAAAAACTATAAGTTGTCTAATGCCCCAAGTTTATTGTGAGAAGATATTTCCCCTCAAACTGGGAATCAAAAATTGAGATGAAATAGATGATGGGTTTGAAAAAGATGAAAGGTAAAAACATAATAGGGTGAGAGAAAATAGACAAATGGGTGATATCAAAAGACAATTGAAAGTGTGGATGATGCAAGGAAGCTCTAAAATTACACTTAATGAGATAAAAAGTAATGCAGGTGATAATGCCCTAAAGATCTAATCAAGTAATAAAATGTCATAGATAAAATATGTGGGTGTAAGGAAAGGCTATCAAGAGAACAAAAGATAGGAAAGGCAAACCATAACATCTAGTGTGTATATGGTGTATGCATTACATATAGATGAATGTTCATAAGATAAAATATACTCTTAAAATATTACAAGGGGAAGATACCAAAGAAAGGGGTATACCTTTAAGGATATTGGAGAACTAATAAGGTATCAAAATCCTCAAATCTAAAAGTGTAATAGGAGACAAAAATGGGATAGCTGAAGCAAGCAGAATAAGATAGGGCTTGGAAGTGAAATTGGAAGCATGTGAAAGGGTCCATAAATGTAAAAATATCAAATAAGTTAAGATAAATGATGTTTATTGACAAGGGATCAATGTTAATTTATGGGATTGAAATCTATTGGTATGATTGACATCGATCACAAAAAAGGTTATACATAGGCATCCAATGTGGTATAAGGCTCATTTGGCTATCGATGTGAATGAGAATCCAAGAGTAAAATTTGACACGTGTTAACCTTGCAAGCAGATGTGAGACATAATGGAGGTGAGTGGGAGTAGATGATGATGATGATGATGATGACTATAGTATAAGGTAGGCATTATGTATTTTTGGCTAAATTAAGTAATTTTATATATTATTTTTTTTACTTTGGAATAAGAAACTAGTTTTTTTAGGAAAATTGTGGGAAGAAAGGGACAGTGGTAGATTTTTCATTATTTTTTATATTTTAATAATGTATGACCTAGGGAAAAAAATTTGAAAGGGAATCAACATCAATCCATGAGGATTGATGCATGAGAAAATGGATCGACCACGATCCATAAGGATCATTATCAATCTATGTCAAATCAACATTGATCCATAGAAGACTAATGGAAATCTCAAAACTCAAACTTTTGATTAACTAAAAAGATATTTTTGATAGGCTTGGGAGTGACAATGAGAGATAGGGTCCCTTCACTATTGTTGTAGCTATTAGAGTTTATGAGTGATAAGGACTGGGTGCATCTAGAGGTAGTTGGATTTGGAGGGATTCATCATTATCACCATTTCCATCAAGATATCAGTATGATAGAGGCATTGATAGAGCAGTGGGATTATACCACCAACACTTTTTGGCTATTTATTGGTGAGATTATCACCATAGAGGACATCCACCATATTCTACAAGTACTAATTCTAGGTGATCCTATATATATTATGGACAAGGTAGGGTGAGCAGTGGTGTTGACACATTTATATAATTAAGATGCACGAAACATCAGATTCTTTGTTGGGGGGTTCTCCTTCCAGCCACTATATGACCAAGATATTGTAGAGACACTAGTGTTGACTATGATGATGCTAGCATTGACTTTCTATGTGCTACCTAATTTTAGGGGAAGATGATTGTCATAGAGTTTTATAGGTATTATAGAAAACATGGTGGAGTTTTGATGGTTTTTGCTTGGGTCCCCACACTATTAGGGTAGATATATAAGGAGTTATGGAGTTGACATATTGCACATCGATCAAGGCTTGACATCACCCTTTTTTGCATTGTTAGGAATATGAGCACATTC
Organism: Torreya grandis; assembly: GCA_037957365.1. Taxonomy (NCBI): domain Eukaryota; kingdom Viridiplantae; phylum Streptophyta; class Pinopsida; order Cupressales; family Taxaceae; genus Torreya; species Torreya grandis. The sequence continues at coordinate 439,322 of JARHVA010005698.1, forward strand.
ATGTGATTCACCCTAGAGGGACCCCATGGAATAGATTTGGAGAGATGGTATACAGTGTAAGCTTCTTTCAATGGAAGGAAGACCTTATTGTTCCACATATATATAGGGTAGTGTGGGATCTAGTACACTATAGATAGGTATTTAGCAGCTTAAAAATAGGAGATGTTATCTAAAAGCCTTATGTAGACTTTCTAACATGGCTTGGTTCAATGATAGAGACAAGAGATATGGCTTGAGAGCTTTGGGTATATGGAAAATGGCTAGAGCATCTCAAGTTATTTTATTTTGATAGGGTATGTCGATAGTTTAGTTTACTATAGGATGTTTCCTTAGCCCCACACTTGTATAGGTAGAAGGATATAAAGTAGGACTGGTCAGCACTTGATACTATAGTTATTTTTATGGGGCCACAAAAGGAGCTTACAGTGAGTGACCTAGATGACATTAGGTATATTGATGATTATGTAGTATGGTTTATAGCTAAGATGGAAAGGAAGAAGGAGAGAGTAGTTAGACCATGATATGGGGTGGTTATTGAGGAGGTGAGGGAGGTTGAGTAAGAGGCCCCAGATATACACATGGAGGAGTAGGAGGCCCTTGATGCACACATGGAGGATGTAGCACTATAGGATGCCCTATCATATGATCATATAGATATGGATACAATTATTATAGAGAGGGATTATTATGGATTACTTTAGAAATAATTTCTTCATCTCATATTTTGAAATCAAGATTTATCCTTCAGGGATCACTTTTATGCCAATGGGTAGACTAATCAATATAGTAAGTATAAAATTAGAAAGTTGATTGATACGGGAAGCTTTCATGGGATATTACTTTTGGCATTTTTTATTTTTTGTTTTGTTTCTTTTTTAAGGGATTTTAAGTGGCATAATTTTGAAAATTGATACATACGAGAAGTTTTTTACTTGGTAGCCATCTTTCAAGGGAGTGGTCTACATTTTGACATTTTGACATGGTTGTCCTTCAAGGGATTAGTTTGTTATATATTATTATATTTGATTACAACTATCCTTCAAGGGATCAACCAGTTTATTCAGCCCATTTTGATACTTTAGCTTTTCTTTGCTTACTTGATTTTCGATCCCACTGATATTAATGCAAAGTTTGTCATAAAAAAGTCACTTTAGGATAGTTTCTAAGAATTCAAGACATGATATGATTGTGTTATCTTGATAAAATTAATTTTATCTTAATAAATAAAAGAAATAATGATTTGGGGTTTCTCCTATCACAAGTGAAACTTATCCATGAATTAATGTTATGTATAGAGCCAAGGTATACATATTCAAGGTTGAGGTTATAGTGACTACTAGATAACCACATAACTCTCATATAATTATTTGGTATTTTAGGAGAAATGGATATGACAAGATGCAAGATAAGCTAACTAAGCTGAGTCAAGATCTATTAACTATAGTAAGGACATAGATGTAATTCATTAAGAGGTTTTCATTCTAGTTTACCATTAAAAGAGGCCAAATGATATGCTATAGATCTATATTTATGGGTTACGATGTATGGTTTATGCCAATTAGGACAAAATTTACCCCTTTTAATTCATTCTATATTAGTGGCATTTTGAATTTATTTAAGTACAAGGTCTACATATTCAAGGTTGAGGTTATAGTGACTACCAGATAACCACATAACTCTCATATCATTATTTGATAATTTAGCATAAAGGGATATGAAAAGATGCAAGATAATCTAACCAAGATGAGCCAATATCTATTAACTATAGTAAGGACATAGATGTAATGTATTAAGAGGTTTTCATTCTAGTTTACCATTAAGAGAGGCCAAACGATATGCTCCAGATCTATATTTATGGGTTATGATGTATGGTCTAAGCTAATTAGGAGAACAATTACCCCTTTTAATTCATTCCATATTAGTGACATGTTAATTTTATTTAAGTAAAAGATCTCCAATATTAAATTCTTGTTCTCATATATGTTGATTATAAGCTCATTTTAGTTATTCTTGATATATATGAAGGTGATCAAGGGTTGTCTCATGATGCTCATCTAGGAGTTAGTGCTGGGATAAATTATCCTAATGAAAATCCTCATCAAAAATAATGTCTTTAATAGATACACAAAGAGAGGGAATTTAGACTTCCAGAGGAAGTATAGCTTCCATACCATAGACTAAGGAAAAAGGAGTAGCACCTATATGTGTTTGAATACTAGTTTGATATGCCAATAAAGAGAAAGGGATGTGAAGATGCCAATATTTTTTGGATTCATTTACAACTTTGGTTAGGATTCTGACTAGGGTTTTATTAGATTCTTCTACTTGACCATTGACCTAGGGATAATAAGGCAAGGAAAAACTTAATTTGATTTTAAATGAGTCACATAGTGCCTGGACTTTCTTATTCTTAAAATATTTCCCATTATCTATTATTATTATATATGGAATTCTAAAATGACAAATAATTTGATGGTGGATAAACTCCATAATAATTTATATTTTAAGTGAGATAAGGGGTACAACTTCTACCCATTTAGTGAAGTATTCTATAGTGATAATGATGAAATTATAATGCTGAGAGAACTTAGGGTTGATTGGTCCTATAAGATCATGTCCCCATTAGGAGAATGGCCAAATTTCACTTGCTACCTATAATGCTTTACTAGGGATGTGGGATAATTTTTCATGTTGTTGACATTTTACACACTTCTTAACATATGTTCAATAATCTTTATTCAAAGTGGGCCAATAGTAGCCTATATGTAAGATTTTTTAGCGATTGCATAGCAACTAAAGTGTCCATTATATGACCCATTATATACTTCTTGGATAGCTAAGGTAGCTTCATGTTTTTTGAGACAATGAAGAAGAATGCCATTAAAACCATGCTTATAGATAATACCTCCCAGTATAGTATAACAGGTAGCTTTTTATTGAAAGACATGCCTGGCACCTTTGGATAGATGGGGAGGAGATAGTCCTATAGAAAAATAAGTAAATATTTGTGAATACCATGGCTCTTCTAGGTTTTTATCAATATTATTAATATATGGAAGATCAGTTCATGTGTAAAAAGGTTGGTTAATTCGATGGATAAAGATAAATAGCCTTGACACCTGAGATGAGGATGGAATAAAAGAGGCAAGAGATGTCAGTATCAATGAACTTATTAGTTGGTTTAGGAGTAGCTTGGATGGCATAACATTCAAGAGTGGCTAAGATTTGATCATCCCAGTTCTTTATATATTTGGAGGATATCATTCTTGTATTGATATACACCAGTAATTTGATTGATCACTAGTTGAGAATCACCATAGATATTAAGGGATATAACTCCTAATGCAAGGGCAATTTGGAGGCCTATGATCAATGCTTGATATTCAGACATGTTATTGGTGTAATCAAAGTCTAATTTAAAAGATAAAGGAATAGGAATACCTTAAAGAGGGATTAATATAATTTTTATGCCACATCCCCACTCATATTTGGATCCATCAAATAATAGAGTCATTTGATACTATGAGACTAATTGAGAAGTGGAAGCAATAGATTCATTAGGAAATTCACAAATGATTGGTTGATTGTCACTAAGAGGTGCTTCAGCCAATTGATTAACAATAATTTGACTTTTAATAGATTTTTTATGGAGAAATTCTAGATCAAACTCATTTAAAAGCACAATCCATCTGGCCATTCATTGATTTTTATAAGGTTTAGGATGTATGAATTTAAGGGGGTTAGTATTCATAATTACATACATCTTGTGGTTAAGCAGGTAATGATGAATCTTAGAAGCTATAACGACCAATTCTAGGCATAGTTTTTTGACTTGTGGATAACATGTTTCATATTATATAAGGGTATGATTATGTAATAAATAGCTTGTTCTTTATGATGCTCATCTCTATGAGTAAGCATAACACCAAGAGCATGATCTATAGCTAAGATATAAAGGAAGAAAGGTTGTATTTCCTTAGATGGAGTGAGGACTAGAGGTGATAGAAGATAGTTTTTAGTGCATTAAAGGCTTCTTGATACTGAAGATCCCCCTTCTTTAATAAATGGTGAAAAGGTTGACACTGATCAGAAAGTTGGGAGATAAAATGATGGATAGACCAGAGCTTGCCTTGTAAACTATATAGTTACTTAATATTAGATGGAGGATGCATTTCTAAAATAGCCTTGATTTTAGCAACATTAAATTCTATTCCATGAATAGAAATAATAAAACCTAAGAGTTTACCCATCAAGACATAAAAAAATGCACTTTTCTAGATTTAGATGTGCACAATATCAATGTAGATGATAAAAAATAACTTAAAGTATGGATAGATGGTCCTTACAAAAATTTTAATGTCCCAAGGAAGTCATCTACATAGTCTTTAATTATTTTGTTGATTATGTCATGAAATATATAAGTCATGGCCCACTGATAGGTGGCTCCTGCATTCTTTAGGTTGAAGGGCATAATATGGTAACATAAGGTCCCCTAAGGTGTAATAAATTTAGTCTTATGTTGATCTCCTATTTCAATAAGTATTTTATTGTAATCAAAAAAACCATCCATAAGGGATAACATTTCATGGCTAGTTGTTAGGTCCACTAATTGGTCAATGTTAGGAAGAGGGAAATCATCTTTTGGATAAGGAAGATTTAAATCATGAAATTTAGTATAGATACTAAGTCCCCCTATAGGCTTAGTGACTAGAATGATATTGGACATCCATTGAGGATAAATAATGGGTTGAATAAAATTAGTGGATAAAAGGCATTGTAATTCCTCTTTTACCAAGAGTACAACATGGGGATGTATTTTATAGAGCTTTTATTTTACTATCTTAGCATCAAGAAAGGTAATTATATTATAAATAATGATTATGGGATCAATACCAAGCATATCATTATAAGACCAGGCAAATACCTCCCTATGATCTAGTAAAAAAGTAGTCAAATCCTAATTTTCTTGAGGAGTTAAGGCTTTTCTATTTTTAATAATTCTCAAGGTTTTCTAAGATCCAATATTAATATCAGTAGTTGCTTCATTTAAAAGGCTATATGTTTTAGATGGAAGGGAATTACATAAATAAGAGTTTTCAACACCCAAATGAGTCAATATTGACTCATCATTTTAAGACTAAAGAATAGGGATAGTTGGCATATTAGGTCCTATTAAGTTAGGATATTCTAAAGGGATGGTTTAGGTCTTGCCATTGCAATGAAAAATGAGGGGTTATATGGAGATCATATTCACTAAAAAAAAGTTAGAAGGGATGGATATAGTGTCACTAGTTGAGGAAGAGGTATTGGATGATGAAGATGGCACTTCTTATTTCAAGAATGGTAGATGAATGGGTTCGAGATAATATTTAGAGTATTTTTCAAATCCTAAGCCATGATTTTCATATAGTTTTATAAAATCTCATAATGTGACATCATGGGGACCCTATGCATATCTACCATGCCAAAGCCTTTCTAGGCACAACAATAAAGGTAGGTTTGTGTGAACTAGGGTTTATTGAGAAATGAGAAATTAGATGTGAAGGGTTTAACAGGGGTGTTATTTTTAGGTCCTAGGGTAGTTTGATCGATCTTGCCATATATTAAGTGAGTACATAAGAAAGGTGGAAAAAATGGGATGAGCTCACCTAGGCTAAGTGAATACATGGGTTATTTATTAGGATGACCATATTCCATAGAAGTGGGTAATGTGTTAAGGTGTAATAACTGGTATTCCCCCATTAAAATATGTTACATCATGGAATCAATGGATTCCTGAGGTGTTGGTTTTGAACCAAGAATAGTTGTACTAGTTGAGGCCTAATTATAAAATGAAGATGGGATTGTGTTAGGTGAGGGTATTATGAAATCACTTGGTTGAAACGTGAAGTTGCATGATTTAAAGGGATGAGGATCAGTAGGGATGATGTGTACCTAGCCTTCATGTTCATACTTAAGGCATCAATGAACTATGGAGGGTACACATTACATTGCATGAATCCATGGATGTACTAATAAAATATTATGTTGTAAAGTTCAATCTATTACATAAAATATTTCATGGAGGGTGCAAGAACCTTACACAAATGGGAAGCACAATTGTTCCTACTATGGGTGCTACCATATCATTGAATGCATGAATAATTATTGAGGATTGGGAAACAATGGTTTTTGGTAGTTTTAACTATTGGAAATCTTGTTAATAAATAATATTAATATTGGCCCCATTATCAATCATAACTCTTTTAATTCATCCTTGATTTATTTGATATATGATGAAAATTGGGGGATCTTGATCTTTAGGTGATAAAGGAGTGACATCAGAATTAATGAAACTAACAATTAACACCATTTGAAGTTCCCCTATAAATGTAGATAATGGTTAAGGCTCATCTAGCTAGACCTTAATAGCTTAGAGATCTTTTATCATTTCTAGTCAATGGTGTGGAGAATTTTTGATAAGTTCATACAATGACATTTTTATAGGAATTTTGTGGAGTTATTTTAATATGGAGATTTGTACCAACTCCTTGGATTTGGTCAGGGTAGTTCCTATAATAGAGACTTTACGATTTTGTCTACATGGTTTAGGTGTATTATGGTTAGATTCTCTTTTAATTTAAACCTTGGCTTTATTATGATTTTTATTTTGGGAATGGGTGGTTACATAGACAACATCGATGTGTAATAATAGAGGGTCTAAAGAAGCTACCAACTCTTTATCACTTATAGGAATAGTAGGATTATCGATTGGTGGAATGGATGGAATAGTGACATTTTCCTAGGAGTGTTATCATTTATAACATTAATTAATATATCATCATCCTGGACTAAGTATTGGACTATGGCCTTAATAGCTTTACAATTTTCTATATGATGTCTAGGTACTTTATGATATGCACATATTTCCGAATTTCTATATTAGGCAGGTCTCTAAGGGTGAAGGTTCATGGATCATATAGGTGGTAGCATAATGAGTGATGTATCCAATAATTTTTTTAATATTACATCATAAGATCCTTTCAAAGGGTCATGTTGTGATTTTACAATAGGTTGTGCAATCTCTATTGGAAAAGTATTAATTGTTGCATTTTGTCATTTAACTTTTATAGTAGGGATGACCTTAGGCACCTTTTCTTCAAATGAGCCTTTAGTAAAAGATGGTTGATATTAGGATGGATTTGTGGCTAATAATAGAGGGGTATTTTTAATTTTCCCATGTGTTTGAATGGAAAAATATATGATATGGATAGAAGACAGATGGGGTCCTAAAATAGATGATGGAGATGATAGAAAAGGGATAGGCCTTTTTTATTTTATGTGTTAAGAAAAGAGGGGGTATTTAAACTAAGGTTTTTGTATTTTTATGTTTTAAAAATATAAACTCTAACTTGAGCATGAGCTAAGGCTTTCTTTAGTGAAATACCAAGACAATTTTCCTAGCTATCGATGAAAGGATATTTACCCTTTCCTTTAGTATTTTTAGGGTAAGGAGGTGCTATGGTAGAGGATGGTTTCAAAGGGTCTTAATTTTGGGTAAAATTATAGGATCCTACTATATTGAAATCTAGGTGCATACCACAAAGAGGTTCATCAAGGATGAAAGGGGTAGAATGTTCAACTCTAAAAGTATTAAGATGTTTATCTGTGACATCCTAAAGAGTAGTTTCATTTTCCACTTTAGGAGATTTAGTATAATAAAGTGAAGGGGATGGTTCACATGAATGATCCCATGTAATGAGATCAGGGAGCTCTATAGAGGTTTTAGGATTTGTTTTGATAGTTTAAAATTGACTTATATCAAAATCATCTATCGTAAGGAGATCTAAGACCAGAGATTTCTCTATAACTTCTTTAGGAAATAGCTAATCATAGATTGTATCAATCATATGTGTAGCCTAATTTTATGTTTCTCTAGTTTTATCTTGGACTGTGTTTGATGTGGATGGATGGTTTGGAAATGGTTGTCTAAAAATATATAAAGATTGATTAAGAGGAGCATTTGGATTATCTAAATGGAGATCCACCTTGTCAGTGAGGTTTTGTACCAACCATTTAAAGGATTGACATCATTCTATGTCATGTCTCATTACCCTATGATAAGCAAAAAACTCAACCTCTTTATATCAAGTGGGTTTATGACATGTATCATTAGTTAGTTTAATTAGAGGGAGCTTAATAACATTTGCTTGTAAGAGTTTATCTAACACATAAGTGTAATTTTATCCTAAAGGGGTATATTTCTTAGGGCGGAAATGAGTAAGGCCCCTAAGTGGTTGTGTTTGTGAAGTGTATGGTCTTGATTTATTGGGTGTTGGAGGGGTATAAGTTTTTAAAATAATAGAATTTTATGTACCTTTTCATTTATTATTATTTTTTTGATGGGTCAAGTTTGAATTTTTTATTGTGTAAGTTAACTTTTCCCTCTTCAATGCCATAGATTTTGAGTTTTCATGCTATGGTAAAAGATTTTTCAAAAGTCTTAAAAGTTTGAACTTGTAACATGGATGAGATATTTTTTGCAGAAGAGTTTGAAAACAATTCAATTAATTCAAGTTGTGATAAGGAAAAGGTTAACTAGTTGATTAAGATATGCCAATGAGCCATAAAGTCCACTATGGAATCATCTTCAAATTGTTAAATGGAGTATAAATCCATCATAGTCATTTTTTTAAAAATGTTGAATGAGAAGTATTTTAAGAAAATTTGGGCCAATTACCAAAAGGACAAGAGCAAATGCTAAGGGATGGATCTATACCAATCCAATGATGCCCTTGTTAGTTACATGGGAAATGTCCTAAGTAATAATGAATCATCATGTGTTATAAGGTAACATGCATGTCAAAATGATCTAAGATGCTACTAGGGATATTCCTTGTTCTAAAACTTAGTAAACATGGTAATTTCCCATTATGAAGGATATGGTCGAATTGGAAAAGATGGGTGGATAGGTTCATTACAAATTTGCTCATATGTGAGCATATTGTTATGTCTAGAGGTGGAAGCTTCCAAACTAGCCATCCTATTCATAAGGATGTTTATGAGGTTTTGTTGGGTGTCATTCTGAGGCATTTTACACTAAAATACCTTGCTGAAGAGTTTGAAAATTTGGCAAGGGAGAAGATAGGGGTTTTGAAGAAGGCTCTCCAACTATAATAGACATAATGGGTTTGGATGCCACCACATATTATGGAATTTGTAATGGAATATTCTATTATGTATAATATTATAAATAAGTGGTTACCAATGGTTATGATGAGGCCATGTATTAGGTAGCCAAGGAGACATAGTATTGGGGAGGTTGTGTTAGAGGGATTTGTTGTGTGTGTGGGATTTATTCAGTGTGTGGCAAATCTTGAGAACTATATGCTAGAGTTGTTCTGATGAGTGGGAGACTTGCAAGAATTCATACTAATAATGTTTGATGAGGAATATTGGATATAGGTTGAGTGGTATTTTAAACCTGAGTAATGGGGGTTGGAGAGTTGGTAGATACTACACGTGGATAGTTTTTTAAAAGGTTACATCACCTAAGTATTAGAATCAGATGGAAGAGATTCAATGGAAAAGGTTATCATGGCTATGGTAAACTCTTCATTTTTCTTAGTTTCCTCAAAATGCATCTCATAATTATATCAAGAATCTTGGGCATGAAGGGAAGGAGAAATATGTATTTCTCAACTATTAAGATAGTAATTAAGAGCAATGGGGTTATTGTCTAGTATTTCCATAAAAGAAGGATCTCCTTGAGAATAAAAGTGTGGGAAAATAGGATTCTCAAAGGACTCAAGGGTAGAGGAGAAGCTAGGTGTATGTTCCATAGGAGAGGATTTAACACCATCCTCAAATTCTTTCTTTGATTGTTGCCTAGTTAAAACCATGAGACTAAAAAGGAAAAACAAATATAAAACAATAATTTCTTTTTTTTTTGGATTTATCTTTCTTTAAGCTTTGAATGAAAGGTACACAAAATAAAGTCATTCCAAGAAGTTTTTTATCTCTTTTAAATTTAAGATGTGAAAAGAAATAAAGAAAAAGGATAATGAGAGTCCTAAGAAATGGTAATATAAGGATGGTTTCAGGTGTTTTGTTTTAGAAATCAAAGGAAATATGTACTGGTAATAGTACATGACTTGATACTTGGGGCTTACTCCCCTCACATCACAATCCCACAGCTAGTGTGCGTGCTTAGCTAATATATATCGATGGTCCAAAGATTATACTCAACTAAAGAACTAAGTTGGTCCTCCCCTTGGTGATGAAATCCAAGTGGGATCACTGGAAAAAGGTTGTCATGAGGTGATTAAATCCTCATCAATTTCCTTATGTCATGTGTTTAGATGTGTTAATTTATGATAGTGACTTGGCTTGTGTGTCGATAGAGTGATGACTATGATAGATTATTGCCTAGATTATTCTACGTGAGAGAACCTAAGCAATAAAAATGGATGCAATGTGTTTTAACCTTAAAAGGAAAAAAATGCAAATTTTAATATTTTTGAATGAATGCACATAAATAAAGGGAAAGAGACTAAAATTCAAAATTTAAACTTTTAACAAGAAAAATGAGACTGAGGTCCCATTGGGAATGCCAGAATGTTTTAGTATTTTTTTCTTTTACAATGTGAACTAATTAGCTACTAAAAATAAAGTAAAAGAAATGTTTTTAAAATAACTTAGAGATATGGATGGGGTTAAGCACTATTGACCAAGCTTTGTGGAAACTCATCTTTGGCTAGGGAGGAATGACATACAAATCATAATAACTCACAAAAAATGGATTAATTAGAGTTACACTTGAAGATACACTAATGAATATAACTATTATCACCTTTGGAATTATAGAATGAGGTGATGTTGATGTGGCTATAGTTGTTCGTGCTGTAGGTGGAGTTGGTAGAGTGGAACTAGCAAGTGGCATTTTTTGAGCTACTTTTTTCTTTACGTGCAAGTCATGATAATGTTTGTATGCCTTAGCATGTTATTTCTAGATTAGATTCATATCTAGGAGGTGTGTCATAGTCACCCTACTCATTATCTCCATTAAAATATTATGTTATGTCTTGTTGTCTTTGAAGCTAACCCTAAACACTTCTACCTCTATCACCTTCTTCCATGCTACACTCAATTTGGCCTCAATGTCTTTTAGGCTCAAACCTTGTAGACTCTAATTGAAGTTTTTAGAGACATATGTAACTAAGACTTAACTTTTCGATTAAAAATATTACATACAAAATTAGCCCTAATCTAAACTGGCTCTTACATAACTTGTCTCAAAATGTTATCAAATCTATAGTAATACTAGTGGTTGATGATGCAGTAATTAGAGTTACACTTGAAGATACACTAATGAATATAACTATTATCACCTTGGAAATTATAGTATGAGGTGGTGTTGATGTGGCTATAGTTTTTGGTGTTGTAGGTGGAGTTGGTAGAGTGGAACTAGCAAGTGGCATTTTTTGAGCTATTTTTTTCTTTGCATGCAAGTCATGATAATGTTTTTATGCCTTAGCATGTTATACCTAGATTAGATTTATATCTATAATGTGTGTCATAGTCACCCTACTCAACTTATCCATTAAAATATTATGTTATGTCTTGGTGTCTTTGAAGCTAAACCTAAACACTTCTACCTCTGTCACCTTTTTCCATGTTACACTCAATTTGGCCTCAATGTCTTTTAGGCTCACACCCTGTAGACTCTACATGAAGTTTTTAGAGACATATGTAACTAAGACTTAACTTTTCGATTAAAATAAATACATACAAAATATACAAAACTAGCCTTGATCTAAATTGGCTCTTACTTAACTTGTCTGAAAATGTTATCAAAACTATAATAATAGTAGTGGTTGATGATGCAGTAATTAGAGTTACACTTGAAGATACACTAATGAATATAAATATTATCACCTTGGGAATTATATTATGAGGTGGTGTTGATGTGGCTATAGTTGTTGGTGCTGTAGGTGGAGTTGGTAGAGTGGAACTAGCAAGTGGTATTTTTTGAGCTACTTTTTTCTTTGCATGCAATTCATAATAATGTTTGTATGCCATAGCATGTTATGCCTCGATTAGATTCCTATCTAGGAGGTGTGTCATAGTCACCCAACTCATCTTCTCCATTAAGATATTATGTTATGTCTTGGTGTCTTTGAAGCTAACCCTAAACACTTCTACCTCTATCACCTTCTTCAAAGATACACTAAATTTGGCCTCAATGTCTTTTAGGCTCAAACCTTCTAGACTCTACTTGAAGTTTTTAGAGACATATGTAACTAAAACTTAAGAGTTCGATTAAAATCATTACATAAAAAATAAACAAAATTAGAATTGATCTAAATTCACTCTTACCTAACTTATCTCAAAATGTTATGAAAATTATAGTAATAGTTTTGGTTGATGATGTAGTAATTAGAGTTACACTTGAAGATACACTAATGAATATAACTATTATCACCTTGGGAATTAAATTATGAGGTGGTGTTGATGTGGCTATAGCTTTTGGTGCTGTAGGTGGAGTTAGCAGAGTGAAACTAGAAAGTGGCATTTTTTGAGCTAGTTTTTTCTTTACATGTAAGTCATGATAATGTTTGTATGCCTTAGCATGTTATGCCTAGATTAGATTCATATCAAGGAGGTGTGTCATAGTCACCCTACTCATCTTATCCATTAAAATATTATGTTATGTCTTGGTGTCTTTGAAGCTAACCCTGAACACTTCTACCTCTATCACCTTCTTCCATGCTACACTCAATTTGGCCTCAATGTCTTTTAGGCTCAATCCTTGTAGACTCTACTTGAAGTTTTTAGAGACATATGTAACTAAGAATTAACTAGTTGATTAAAATCATTACATATAAAATTAGCCTTGATCTAAATTGGATCTTACTTAACTTGTCTCAAAATGTTATCAAAACTATAGTAATACTAGTGGTTGATGATACAGTAATTAGAATTACCCTTGAAGATACACTAATGAATATAAATATTATCACCTTGGGAATTATAGTATCAGGTGGTGTTGATGTGGCTATAGTTGTTGGTGCTGTAGGTGGAGTTGGCAAAGTGCAACTAGCAAGTGGCATTTTTTGAGCTACTTTTTTCTTTTCATGCAAGTCATGATAATGTTTGTATGCCTTAGCATGTTATGCCTAGATTAGATTCATATCTAGGAGGTGTGTCATAGTCACCCAACTCATCTTCTCCATTAAAATATTATGTTATGTCTTGGTGTCTTTGAAGCTAACCCTGAACACTTCTACCTATATCACCTTCTTCCATGCTACACTCAATTTGGCCTCAATGTCTTTTAGGCTGAAACCTTGTAGACTCTACTTGAAGTTTTTACAGACATATGTAACTAAGAATTCACTGTTCGATTAAAATCATTACTTAAAAAATTAGCCTTGATCTAAATTGGCTCTTACTTAACTTGTCTCAAAATGTTATCAAAACTATAGTAATACTAGTGGTTGATGATACAGTAATTAGAGTTACACGTGAAGATACACTAATGAATATATCTATTTTCACCTTGGGAATTATAGTATGAGGTGGTGTTGATGCGGCTATATTTACTGGTGTTGCAGGTGGAGTTGGTAGAGTGGAACTAGCAAGTGGAATTTTTTGAGCTACTTTTTTATTTACATGCAAGTCATGATAATATTTGTATGCCTTAGCATGTTTTTCCTAGATTAGATTCATATCTAGGAGGTGTGTCATAGTCACCCTACTCATCTTCTCCATTAAAATATTATGTTATGTCTTGGTGTCATTGAATCTAACCCTAAACACTTCTACCTCTATCAGCTTCTTCCATGCTACACTCAATTTGGCCTCAGTGTATTTTAGGCTCAAACCTTGTAGACTCTACTTGAAGTTTTAAGACACATATGTAACTAAGACATAACTATTCAATTAAAATCATTAAATAAAAGATATAAAAAATTAGCGTTGATCTAAATTGGCTCTTACTTAACTTTTCTCAAAATGTTATGAAAAATATAGTAATACAAATGGTTGACGATGTAGTAATTAGAGTTACAATTGAAGATACACTAATGAATATTACTATTATCACCTTGGGAATTATAGTTTGACATGGTGTTGATTTAGCTATAGTTGTTGGTGCTGTAGGTGGAGTTCATAGAGTGGAACTAGCAAGTGGCATTTTTTCAGCTACTTTTTTCTTTACATGTAAGTCATGATAATGTTTGTATGCCTTAGCATGTTATGCCTAAATTAGATTCATATCTAGGAGGTGTGGCATATTCACCCTACTCATATTCTCCATTAAAATATTATGTTATGTCTTGGCGTCTTTGAAGCTAACCCTAAACACTTCTACCTCTATCACCTTCTTCCATGCTACACTCAATTTGGCCTCAATGTCTTTTAGGCTCAACCCTTGTAGACTCTACTTGAAGCTTTTAGAGACATATGTAACTAAGACTTAACTATTCGATTAAAATCATTACATACAAAATATACAAAATTAGCCTTTATCTAAATTGGCTCTTACTTAACTTGTCTACAAATGTTATGAAAACTATAGTAATAATAGTGGTTGATGATGTAGTAATTAGAGTTACACTTGAAGATACACTAATGAATATAATTATTATCACCTTGGGAATTATAGTATGAGGTGGTGTTGATGTGGCTATACTTGTTGGTGATGTAGGTGGAGTTGGCAGAATAGAACTAGCAAGTGGAATTTTTTGGGCTACTTTTTTCTTTTCATGCAAGTCATGATAATGTTTGTATGCCTTAGCATGTTATGCCTAGATTAGATTCATATCTCAGAGGTGTGTCATAGTCACCCTACTCATCTTCTCCATTAAAATATTATGTTATGTCTTGGTGTCTTTGACGCTAACCCTGAACACATCTGCCTCTATCGCCTTCTTCCATGCTACACTCAATTTGGCCTCAATGTCTTTTAGGCTCAAACCTTGTACATTCTAGTTGAAGTTTTAAGAGACATATGTAACTAAGACTTAAATATTTGATTAAAATCATTACATACAAAATTAGCCTTGATCTAAATTGGCTCTTACTTAACTTGTCTCAAAATGTTATCACAACTATAGTAATACTAGTGGTTGATGATGTAGTAATTAGAGTTACACTTGAAGATACACTAATGAATATAACTATTATCACCCTTGGAATTATAGTATGAGGTTGTGTTGATGTGGCTATAGTTGTTGGTGCTATAGGTGGAGTTGGTAGAGTGGAACAAGCAAGTGGTATTTTTTGAGCTAATTTTTTATTTGCATGCAAGTCATGATAATGTTTGTATGCGTTAGCATGTTATGCCTAGATTAGATTCATATCTAGGAGTTGTGTCATAGTCACCCTACTCATCTTCTCCATTAAAATATTATGTTATGTCTTGGTGTCTTTTAAGCTAACCCTGAACACTTCTACCTCTATCACCTTCTTCCATGCTACACTCAATTTGGCCTCAATGTCTTTTAGGCTCAAACCTTGTAGACTCTACATGAAGTTTTTAGAGACATATGTAACTAAGACTTAACTATTAGATTAAAATCATTACATATAAAATATACAAAATTAGCCTTGATCTAAATTGGCTCTTACTTAACTTGTCTCAAAATGTTATCAAAACTATAGTAATACTAGTGGTTGATGATGCAGTAATTAGAGTTACACTTGAAGATACACTAATGATTATAACTATTATCACCGTGGGAATTATACTATGAGCTGTTGTTGATGTGACTATAGTTGTTGGTGGTGTAGGTGGAGTTGGTAGAGTGGAACAAGCAAGTGGCATTTTTTGAGCTAAATTTTTCTTTGCATCCAAGTCATGATAATGTTTGTATGCCTTATCATGTTATGCCTAGAATAGATTCATAAGTAGGAGTTGTCATAGTCACCCCAATCATCTTCTCTAGTAAAATATTATGTTATGTCTTTGTATACTTGAAGCTAACCCTGAACACTTCTACCTCTATCTCCTTCTTCCATGCTACACTCAATTTGGCCTCAATGTCTTTTAGGCTCAAACCTTGTATACTCTACTTGAAGTTTTTAGAGACATCTGTAAGTAAGAGTTAACTGTTTGATTAAAATCATTACATAAAAATTTAGCCTTGATCTAAATTGGCTCTTACTTAACTTGTCTCAAAATGTTATCAAAACTATAGTAATACTAGTGCCTGATGATGCAGTAATTAGAGCTACACTTGAAGATACACTAATGAATATAACTATTATCACCTTGGGAATTATAGTATGAGGTGGTTCTCATGTGGCTATAGTCATTGGTGCTGTAGGTGGAGTTGGCAGAGTGGAACTAGCAAGTGGAATATTTTGAGCTACTTTTTTCTTTGCATGCAAGTCATGATAATGTTTATATACCTTAACATGTTATGCCTAGATTAGATTCATATCAAGGAGGTGTTTCATATTCACCCAACTCATCTTCTCCATTAAAATATTATGTTATGTCTTGGTTTCTTTGAAGCCAACCCTAAACACTTCTACCTCTATCACCTTCTTCCATGCTACACTCAATTTGGCCTCAATGTCTTTTAGGCTCAACCCTTGTAGACTCTACTTGAAGTCTTTAGAGACATATGTAACTAAGACTTAACTGTTCAATTAAAATCATTACATACAAAATATAAAAAATTAGCCTTGATCTGAATTGGCTCTTACTTACCTTGTCTCAAAATGTTATCAAAACTATAGTAATATAAGTGGTTGATGATACAGTAATTAGAGTTACACTTAAAGATACACTAATGAAAAGAACTATTATCACCTTGGGAATTATAGTATGAGGTGGTGTTGATGTGGCTATATTTGTTGGTTTTGTAGGTGGAGTTGGCAGAGTGGAACTAGCAAGTGGCTTTTTTTGAGCTACTTTTTTCTTTGCATGCAAGTCATGATAATGTTTGTATGCCTTAGCATGTTATGCCTAGATTAGATTCATATCTAGGAGTTGTGTCATAGTCACCCTACTCATCTTCTCCAATAAAAGATTATGTTATGTATTGGTGTCTTTGAAGCTAACCCTGAACACTTCTACCTCTATCACCTTCTTCCATGCTACACTCAATTTGGCCTCAATGTCTTTTAGGCTCAAATTTTGTAGAGTCTACTTGAAGATTTTAGAGACATATGTAACTAAGACTTAACTATTTTATTAAAATCATTATATACAAAATTAGCCTTGATCTAAATTGGTTCTTACCTAACCTGTCTCAAAATGTTATCAAAACTATAGTAATAGTAGTGGTTGATGATGGAGTAATTAGAGCTACACTTTAAGATACACTAATGAATATAACTATTATCAACTTGGGAATTATAGTACGAGGTGGTGTTTATGTGGCGATAGTTATTGGTGATGTAGGTGGAGTTGCCAGAGTGGAACAAGCAAGTGGCAATTTTTGAGCTACTTTTTTATTTGCATGCAAGTCATGATAATGTTTGTATGCCTTAGCATTTTATTCCTAGATTGGTTTCATATCTAGGAGGTGTGCCATAGTCACCCTAATCATCTTCTCCATCAAAATATTATGTTATGTCTTGGTGTCTGTAGAACTAACCCTTAACACTTCTACCTCTATCACCTTCTTCCATGCTACACTCAATTTGGCCTCAATGTCTTTTAGGCTCAAACCTTGTAGACTCTAACTAAAGTTTTTAGATACATATGTAACTAAGACTCAACTATGTGATTAAAATCATTACATACAAAATTAGCCTTGATCTAAATTGGCTTTTACTTAACTTGTCTCAAAATGTTATCAAAACTATAGTAATAATAGTGGTTGATGATGTAGTAATTAGAGTTACACTTGAAGATACACTAATGAATATAACTATTATCACCTTTGGAATTATAGTATGAGGTGGTGTTTATGTGGCTATAGTTGTTGGTGCATTAGGTGGAGTTGGTAGAGTGGAACTAGCAAGTGGAATTTTTTGAGCTACCTTTTTCTTTGCATGCAAGTCAAGATAATGTTTGTATGCATTAGCATGTTATGCCTAGATTAGATTCATATCTAGGAGGTGTTTCATATTCACCCTACTCATCTTCTCCATTAAAATATTATGTTATGTCTTGGTGTCATTGAAGCTAACCCTAAACACTTCTACCTCTATCACCTTCTTCCATGCTACACTCAATTTGGCCTCAATGTCTTTTAGGCTCAAACCTTGTAGACTCTACTTGAAGTTTTTAGAGATAGATGTAACTAAGACTTAACTATTCGATGAAAATCATTACATACAAAATTATCCTTGATCTAAATTTGCTCTTACTTAACTTGTCTCAAAATGTTATCAAAACTATAGTAATACTAGTGGTTGATGATGAAGTAATTAGAGTTACACTTAAAGATACACTAATGAATATAACTATTATCACCTTGGGAATTATAGTATGAGGTGGTGTTGATGTGGCTATAGTTGTTGGTGCTGTAGGTAAAGTTGGTAGAGTGGAACTAGCAAGTTTCATTTTTTGAGCTAATTTTTTCTTTGCATGCAAGTCATGATAATGTTTGTATGCCTTAGCATGTTATGCCTAGATTAGATTCATATCTAGGAGGTGTGTCATATTCACCCTACTCATCTTATATATTATAATATTATGTTATGTCTTGGTGTTTTTGAAGCTAACCCTGAACACTTCTACCTCTATCACCTTCTTCCATGCTACACTTAATTTGGCCTTAATGTCTTTTAGGCTGAAACCTTTTAGACTCTACTTGAATTTTCTAGAGACATATGTAACTAAGACTTTACTATTTTATTAAAATCATTACATACAAAATATACAAGATTAGCCTTGATCTAAATTGGCTCTTACTTAACTTGTCTCAAAATGTTATCAATACTATAGTAATATTAGTGGTTGATGATGCATTAATTAGAGTTACACTTGAAGATACACTAATGAATATAACTATTATCAACTTGGGAATTATGGTATGAGGTGGTGTTGATGTGGCTATAGTTGTTGGTTTTGTAGGTGGAGTTCGCAGAGTGGAACTAGCAAGTGGAATTTTTTGAGCTACTTTTTTCTTTGCATGCACGTCATGATAATGTTCATATGCCTTAGCATGTTATGCGTAGATTAGATTCATATCTATGAGGTGTGTCATAGTCACCCTACTCATATTATCCAATAAAATAATATGTTATGTCTTGGTGTCTTTGAAGCTAACCCTAAACATTTCTACCTCTATCACCTTTTTCCATGCTAAACTCAATTTGGCCTCAATGTATTTTAGGCTTAAACCTTGTAGACTCTACTCAAAGTTTTTAGAGACATATGTAACTAAGACTTAACTGTTTGATTAAGATCATTACATACAAAATTATCCTTGATCTAAATTGGCTCTTACTTAACTTATCTCAGAATGTTATCAAAACTATAGTAATACTAGTGGTTGATGATGCAGTAATTAGAGTTACACTTGAAGATACACTAATGAATATACCTATTATCAAATTAGGAATTATATTATGAGGTGGTGTTGATGTGGTTATAGTTGTTGGTGCTATAGGTGGAGTTGGCAGAGTGGAACTAGCAAGTGGCATTTTTTGATATACTTTTTTCTTTGCATGCAAGCCAAGATAATGTTTGTATGCCTTAACATGTTATGCCTAGATTAGATTCATATCTAGGAGGTGTGTCATAGTCACCCTTCTCATCTTCTCCATTAAAATAACATGTTATGTCTTGGTGTCTTTGAGGCTAAACCTAAACATTTCAAACTCTATCACCTTCTTCCATGCTACACTCAATTTGGCCTCAATGTCTTTTAGGCTCAAACCTTGTAGACTCTACTTGAATTTTTTAGAGACATTTGTAACTAAGAATTAACTATTCAACTAAAATAATTACATACAAAATATACAAAATTAGACTTGATCTAAATTGACTCTTACTTAACTTGTCTCAAAATGTTATCAAAACTATAGTAATACTAGTGGTTGATGATGCAGTAATTAGAGTTACACTTGAAGATACAATAATGAATATAAATATTATTACCTTAGGAATTATAGTATGAGGTGTTGTTGATGTAGCTATAGTTGATGGTGCTGTAGGTGGAGTTGGCAGAGTGGAACTAGCAAGTGGCATTTTTTGAGCTACTTTTTTCTTTGCATGCAAGTCATGATAATGTTTGTATGCCTTAGCATGTTATGCCTAGATTAGATTCATATATAGGAGGTGTGTCACAGTCTCCCTACTCGTCTTATCCTTTAAAATATTATGTTATGTCTTGGTGTCTTTGAAGCTAACCCTGAAAACATCTACCTCTGTCACCTTCTTCCATGCTACACTCAATTCGGCCTTAATGTCTTTTAGGCTTAAACCTTGTAGACTCTACTTGAAGTTTTGTCATACATATGTAACTAAAACTTAAATATTTGGTTAAAATAATTACATACAAAAATAGCCTTGATCTAAATTGGCTCTTACCTAGCCTGTCTCAAAATCTTATCAAAACTATAGTAATACTAGTGGTTAATGATGTAGTAATTCGAGGTACACTTGAAGATACACTAATGAATATAACTATTATCACCTTGGGAATTATAGTGTGAGGTGGTGTTGATCTAGCTATAGTTGTTGGTGATGTAGGTGGAGTTGGTAGAGTGGAACTAACAAGAGGCATTTTTTGAGCAACTTTTTTCTTTACATGCAAGTCATGATAAAGTTTTTATGCCTTAGCATGTTATGCCTAGATTAGATTCATATGTAGGAGGTGTGTCATATTCAACCTACTCATCTTATCCATTAAAATATTATGTTATGTCTTGGTGTCTTTGAAGCTAACCCTAAAAACTTCAACCTCTATCACCTTCTTCCATGCTACACTCAATTTGGACTCAATGTCTTTTAGCCTCAAACCTTGTAGACTCTACTTGATGTTTTTAGAGACATATGTAACTAAGACTTAACTATTCGATTAAAATCATTATATACAAAGAAAAAAAATTAGGCTTGATCTGAATTGGCTCTTACTTAATTTGTCTCAAAATGTTATCAAAACTATAGTAATAATAGTGGTTGATGATGCAGTAATTAGAGTTACACATGAAGATACACTAATGAATATAACTATTATCACCTTGGGAATTATAGTATGAGGTGGTGTTGATGTGGCTATAGTTTTTGGTGTTGTAGGTGGAGTTGGCAGATTGGAAGTAGCAGGTGGAATTTTCTGAGCTGCTTTTTTCTTTGCATGCAAGTCATGATAATGTTTGTATGCCTTACCATGTTATGCCTAGATTAGATTCATATCTAGGATGTGTGTCATAGTCACCCTACTCATCTTCTCCATAAAAATATTATGTTATGTCTTAGTGTCTTTGAAGCTAACCCTGAACACTTCCACCTCTATCAAGTTCTTCCATGCGACACTCAATTTGGCCTCAATGTCTTTTAGCTTCAAACCTTGTAGACTCTACATGATGTTTTTAGAGACATATTTAACTAAGACTTAACTATTCGATTAATATCATTACATACAAGAATAGCCTTGATCTAAATTGGCTCTTACTTAACTAATCTCAAAATGTTATCAAAACTATAGTAATACTAGTGATTGATGATGCAGTAATTAGAGTTACACTTGAAGATACACTAAACAATATAACTATTATCACCTTGGGAATTATAGTATGAGGTGGTGTTGATGTGGTTGTAGTTGTTGGTGATATAGGTGGAGTTGGCAGAGTAGAACTAGCAAGTGGAATTTTTTTATCTACTTTTTTCTTTGCATGCAAGTCATGCTAATCTTTGTATGCCTTAGCATGTTATGCCTAGATTGGATTCATATCTAGGAGGTGTGTCATAGTCACCCTACTCATCTTATCCACTAAAATATTATGTTATGTCTTGGTGTCTTTGAAGCTAACCCTGAACACTTCTACCTCTATCACCTTCTTCCATGCTACACTCAATTTGGCCTCAATGTCTTTTAGGCACAATACCTTGTAGACTCTACTTGAAGTTTTTAGAGACATATGTAACTAAGAATTAACTATTTGATTAAAATAATTAAATACAAAATTAGCCTTGATCTAAATTGGCTCTTAATTAACTTGTCTCAAAATGTTATCAAAACTATCGTAATACTAGTGGTTGATTATGCAGTAATTAGAGTTACACTTGAAGATACACTAATGAATATAACCATTATCACCTAGGGAATTATAGTATGAGGTGGTGTTGATGTGGCTATAGTTGTTGGTGTTGTAGGTGGAGTTGACAGAGTGGAACTAGCAAGTGGCATTTTTTGAGCTACTTTTTTCTTTGCATGCAAATCATGATAATGTTTGTATGCCTTAGAATGTTATGCCTACATTAGATTCATATCTAGGAGGTGTGTCATAGTCAACCTACTCATCATCTCCATTAAAATATTATGTTATGTATTTGTGTCTTTGAAGCTAACCTTGAACACTTTTACCTCTATCACCTTCTTCCATGCTACAGTCAATTTGGCCTCAATGTCTTTTAGGCTCAAACCTTGTAGACTCTACTTGAAGTTTTTAGAGACATATGCAACTAAGACTTAACTATTCGATTAAAATCATTACATACAAAATTAGCCTTGATATAAATTGGCTCTTACTTAAACTGTCTCAAAATGTTATCAAAACTATAGTAATAATAGTGGTTGATGATGCAGTAATTAGAGTTACACTTGAAGATACACTAATGAATATAAATATTATCATATTGGGAATTATATTGTGAGGTGGTGTTAATGTGGCTATAGTTGTTGGTGTTGTAGGTGGAGTTGGCAGAGTGGAACTAGCAAGTGGCATTTTTTGGGCTACTTTTTTCTTTGCATGCAAGTCATGATAATGTTTGTATACCTTAGCATGTTATGCCTAGATTAGATTCATATCTAGGAGTTGTGCCATAGTCACCCTACTCATCTTCTAAATTAAAATATTATGTTATGTCTCGGTGTCTTTGAAGCTAACCCTGAACACTTCTACCTCTATCACCTTCTTCCATGCTACACTCAATTTGGCATCAATGTCTTTTAGGATCAAACCTTGTAGATTATAATTGAATTTTTTAGAGATATATGTAACTAAGAATTAACTCTTCGATTAAAATCATTACATACAAAATTATCCTTGATCTAAATTGGCTCTTACTTAACTTGTCTCCAAATGTTATCAAAACTATAGTAATACTAGTGGTTGAAGATGCAGTAATTAGAGTTACACTTGAAGATACACTAATGAATATAACTATTATCGCTGTGGGAATTGTAGTATGAGGTGGTGTTGATATGGCTAATGTTGTTGGTGGAGTTGGCAGGGTGGAACTAGCAAGTGGCATTTTTTGAGCTACTTTTTTCGTTACATGCAACTCATCATAATGTTTCTATGCCTTAGAATGTTATGCCGAGATTAGATTAATATCTAGGAGGTGTGTGATAGTCACTGTACTCATCTTCTCCATTAAAATATTATGTTATGTCTTGGTGTCTTTGAAGCTAACCCTGAAAACTTCTACCTCTATCACCTTTTTCCATGTTACACTCAATTTGGCGTCAATGTCTTTTAGGCTTAGAACTTTTAGACTCTACTTGAAGTTTGTAGAGACATATGTAACTAAGACTTAACTGTTTGATTAAAATCATTACATACAAAATTAGCCTTGATCTAAATTTGCTCTTACTTAACTTGTCTCAAAATGTTATCAAAACTATAGTAATAGTAGTGGTTGATGATGTGGTAATTAGAGTTACACTTGAAGATACACAAATGAATATAAATATTATCACCTTGGGAATTATAGTATGAGGTGGTGTTGATGTGGCTATAGTTTTTGGTGCCGTAGGTGGAGTTGGCAGAGTGGAACTAGCAAGTGGCATTTTTTGAGCTACTTTTTTCTTTGCATGCAAGTCATGATAATGTTTGTATGCCTTAGCATTTTATGCCTAGATTAGATTCATATCTCAGAGGTGTGTCATAGTCACCCTACTCATCTTCTCCATTAAAATATTATAATATGTCTTGGTGTCTTTGAAGCTAAACCTGAACACTTCTACCTCTATCACCTTCTTCCATGCTACACTCAATTTGGCCTCAATGTCTTTTAGGCTCAAACCTTGTAGACTCTACTTGAAGTTTTTAGAGACATATGTAACTAAGACTTAATTGTTTGATTAGAATCATTACATACAAAATTAGCCTTGATCTAAATTGGCTCTTACTTAACCTGTCTCAAAATGTTATAAAAACTATAGTAATAGTAGTGGTTGATGATGCAGTAATTAGAGCTACACTTGAAGATACACTAATGAATATAACTATTATCACCTTGGGAATTATAGTATGAGGTGGTGTTGATGTGGCTATATTTGTTGGTGTTATCGGTGGAGGTGGCAGGGTGGAACTAGCAAGTGGCATTTTTTGAGCTACTTTTTTCATACATGCAAGTCATGATAATGTTTCTTAGCATGTTTTTCCTAGATTAGATTCATATCTAGGAGGTGTGTCATAGTCACCCTACTCATCTTCTCCATTAAAATATTATGTTATGTCTTGGTGTCATTGAAGCTAACCCTGAACACTTCTACCTCTATCAGATTCTTCCATGCTACACTCAATTTGGCCTCAGTGTATTTTAGGCTCAAACCTTGTAGACTCTACCTGAAGTTTTAAGAGACATATGTAAGTAAGACATAACTGTTTGATTTAAATCACTACTTAAAAAATTAGCCTTGATCAAAACTGGGTCTTACTTAACTTGTCTAAAAATGTTATCAAAACTATAGTAATACTAGTGGTTGATGATGCAGTAATAAGATTTCCGCTTGAAGATACACTAATGAATATAAATATTAACACCTTTTGAATTATAGTATGAGGTGGTGTTGATGTGGCTATAGTTTTTGGTGTTGTAGGTGGAGTTGGTAAAGTGGAACTAGCGAGTGGCATTTTTTGAGGTACTTTTTTCTTCGCATGCAAGTCATGATAATGTTTGTATGCCTTAGCATTTATGCGTAGATTAGATTCATATCTGGGAGGTGGTTCATACTCACCCTACTCATATTCTAAAATAACATATTAGGTTATGTCTTGGTGTCTTTAAATCTAACCCTGAACACTTCTACCTCTATCACCTTCTTCCATGCTACACTCAATGTGGCCTCAATGTCTTTTACAATAAAATCTTTTAGACTCTACATGAAGTTTTTAGAGACATATGTAACTAAGACTTAACTGTTCGATTAAAATCATTACATACAAAATATACTAAATTAGACTTGATCTAATTTAGCTCTTACTTAACTTGTCTAAAAATGTTATCAAAACTATAGTAATACTAGTGGTTGATGATGGAGTAATTAGAGTTACACTTTAAGATACACTAATCAATATAACTATTATCAGATTGGGAATTATAGTATGAGGTGGTGTTGATGAGGTTATAGTTGTTGGTGCTGCAGGTGGAGTTGGCAGAGTGGAACTAGCAAGTGGTATTTTTTGAGCTACTTTTTTCTTGGCATGCATGTCATGATAATGTTTATATGCCTTAGCATGTTATGCCTATATTAGATTCATATCTAGGAGGTGTATCATATTCACCCTACTCATCTTCTCCATTAAAATATTATGTTATGTCTTGGTGTCTTTGAAGCTAACCCTAAACACTTCTACCTCTATCACCTTCTTCCATGCTACACTCAATTTGGCCTCAATGTCTTTTAGGCTCAAACCTTGTAGACTCTACTTGAAGTTTTTAGAGACATATGTAACTAAGACTTAACTATTCGATTAAAATCATTACATACAAAATATACAAAATTAGACTTGATCTAAATTGGCTCTTACTTAACTTGTCTCACAATGTTATCAAAACTATAGTAATACTAGTGGTTGATGATGCAGTAATTAGAGTTACACTTGAAGATACACTAATGAATATAAATATTATCACCTTGGGAATTATAGTATGAAGTGGTGTTGATGTGGCTATAATTTTTGGTGCTATAGGTGGAGTTGGCAGACTAGAACTAGCAAGTGGGATTTTTTGAGCTACTTTTTTCTTTGCATGTAAGTCATGATAATGTTTATATGCCTTAGCATGTTATGCCTAGATTATATTCATATCTAGGAGGTGTTTTGTAGTCTCCCTAATCATCTTCTCCATAAAAATATAATGTTATGTCTTCGTGTCTTTGAAGCTAACCCTGAACACTTCTACCTCTATCACCTTCTTCCATGCTTCACTCAATTTGACCTCAATGTCTTCTAGGCTCAAACCTTGTAGAGTCTACTTTAAGTTTTTAGAGACATATGTAACTAAGACTTAACTACTCAATTAAAATCATTACATAAAAAATTATCCTTAATCTAAACTGTCTCTTACTTAACTTGTGTCAAAATGTTTTCAAAACTATAGTAATACTAGTGGTTGATGATGTAGTAGTTAGAGTTACACTTGAAGATACACTAATGAATATAACTATTATCACCTTTGGAATTATTTTATGAGGTGGTGTTGATGTGGCTATAGTTTTTGGTGTTGTAGGTGGAGTTAGCAGAGTGGAACTAGCAAGTGGCATTTTTTAATCTACTTTTTTCTTTGCATGCAAGTCATGATAATGTTTGTGTGCCTTAGCATGTTATGCCTATATTAGATTCATATCTAGGAGGTGTGTCATAGTCACCCTACTCGTCTTCTCCATTAAAATATTATTTTATATCCTTTTGTCTTTGAACCTAACCTTGAACACTTATACCTCTATCACCTTCTTCCATGCTACACTCAATTTGGCCTCAATGTCTTTTAGGCTCAAACCTTGTAGACTCGGCTTGAAGTTTTTAGAGACATATGTTACTAAGACTTAACTATTTGAATAAAATCATTAAATAAAAAATTATCCTTGATCTAAATTGGCTCTTACTTAACTTGTCTCAAAACGTTATCAAAGCTATAGTAATACTAGTGGTTGATGATGCAGTAACTAGAGTTACACTTGACGATACACTAATGAATATAACTATTATCACCTTGGGAGTTATAGAATGAGGTGGTGTTGATGTGGCTATAGTTTTTGGTGGTATAGGTGGATTTGGCAAAGTGGAACTAGCAAGTGGCATTTTTTGAGCTACTTTTTTCTTTGCATGCAAGTCATGATAATGTTTGTATGCCTTAGCATGTTATGCCTAGATTAGATTCATATCTGGGAGGTGTGTCATAGTCACCCTACTCATCTTCTCCATTAAAATATTATGTTATGTCTTGGTGTCTTTGAAGCTAACCCTGAACACTTCTACCTCTATCACCTTCTTCCATGCTACACTCAATTTGGCCTCAATGTCTTTTAGGCTCAAACCTTGTAGACTTTACTTGAAGTTTTTAGAGACATATGTAACTAGGAGTTAACTGTTTGATTGAAATCATTACATACAAAATTAGCCCTGTTCTAAATTGGCTCTTACTTAACTTGTCTCAAAATGTTATCAAAACTATAGTTATACTAGTGGTTGATGTTGTAGTAATTAGAGTTACACTTGAAGATACACTAATGAATATAAGTATTATCACCTTGGGAATTATATTATGAGGTGGTGTTGATGTGGCTATAGTTTTTGGTGTTGTAGGTGGAGTTGGAAAAGTGGAACTACAAGTGGTATTTTTTGAGCTACTTTTTTCTTTGCATGCAAGTCATGATAATGTTTGTATGCCTTAGCATGTTATTCCTAGATTAGATTCATATCTAGGAGGTGTGTCATAGTCACCCTACTCATCTTCTCCATTAAAATATTATGTTATGTCTTGGTGTCTTTGAGGCTAACCCTGAACACTTTTACCTCTATCACCTTCTTCCATGCCACACTCAATTTGGCCTCAATGTCTTTTAGGCTCAAACATTATAGACTCTACTTGATGTTTTTAGAGACATATGTAACTAAGACTTAACTGTTTGATTAAAATCATTACATACAAAATTAGCCTTGATCTAAATTGGCTCTTACTTAACTTGTCTCAAAATGGTATCAAAACTATTGTAATACTAGTGGTTGATGATGTAGTAATTAGAGTTACACTTGAAGATACACTAATGAATATAACTATTATCACCTTGTGAATTATAGTATGAGGTGTTGTTGATGTGGCTATAGTTGTTGGTATTATAGGTGGAGTTGGTAGAGTGGAACTATCAAGTGGCATTTTTTGAGCTACTTTTTTTTTTGCATGCAAGTCATGATAATGTTTGTATGCCTTAGCATGTTATGCCTAGATTAGATTCGTATCTAGGATTTGTGTCATAGTCACCCTACTCATCTTCTCCAATAAAATATTATGTTATGTCTTGGTTTCTTCAAAGCTAACCCTGTACACTTCTACCTCTATCACCTTCTTCTATGCTACACTCAATTTTCCTCAATGTCTTTTAGGTTCAAACCTTGTAGACTCTACTTGAAGAAGAGGGTGAGGAAGAGGAAATTTGAAGAAAGCTCAAGCAGAACCGTAATCATAGAGGAGAGGTAAGAAGTATACTCCTTAAGTAAAATTCAAAATAGACAAAAGGTTCAATCCACTTATACCGAGGACTTGAATTACTATATGGAGACCCATACATAATCCATCCTTTCCATACATGAAGGGATTTAAATGTCTAGACAAGAGCTCAAAGAGGAGGTAGAAGATATTAGAGAGCAACAACAAGTGATTTGGGTTCCCCAAGGCATTGATTAGGATGTATAGGATGAAGCTCTTGGATTATATGAAATTATTTATTCTATTCATTCTTTGAGAGTGAATTTCATTCCTCATGTCAATAATATAACCAAATTATTTAGAAGGCATAAAGATGATGATAACAAGTTTAATTTCCTAGTGTTATATACCCCTATTAATTAATTTAGCTATTTGGATTTTATTAACCCATTAGAGGAATCAAATGCTTTGAATTTATCATTGATAATAACATAGGAATCCCAATATTTTGTACTATCCTCTTAGGCTTTAGTGAATAAATTGGTCGAGAAAGAGAAAGAGGCCAAGAAAATTTTGATAGGATTTGAATTGATTGTAATTCAAGATGATAGAGTCAAGCTAGAGACCACTGTTGTATTTGATCAAATGATTAAACAAGTCCCTAAAAACTTCAAGTAGAGTCTACAAGGTTTGAGCCTAAAAGACATTGAGGCCAAATTGAGTGTAGCATGGAAGAAGGTGATAGAGGTAGAAGTGTTCAGTTTTAGCTTCAAAGACACCAAGACATAACATAATATTTTAATGGAGAAGATGAGTAGGGTGACTATGACACACCTTCTAGATATGAATCTAATCTAGTCATAACATGCTAAGGTATACAAACATTATCATGACTTACATGGAAAGAAAAAAGTAGCTCAAAAAGTGCCACTTGCTTGTTCCACTCTACCAACTCCACCTACAACACCAACAACTATAGCCACATCAACACCACCTCATACTATAATTCCCAAGGTGATAATAGTTATATTCATTAGTGTATCTTCAAGTTTAACTCTAATTACTACATCCTTAACCACTAGTATTACTATAGTTTTGATAACTTTTTGAGACAAGCTAAGTAAGAGCCAATTTAGATCAAGGCTAATTTTGTATATTTTGTATGTAATGATTTTAATCGAATAGTTAAGTCTTAGTTACATATATATATATATATATATATATATATATATATATATATATATATTAATTAACTAATTTTTTTGATAGCATGCACACATTGCATGACTAAGATATTTATAAGACATCTATATGTAACTGAGACTTATCTTATAGTATATAAATATGTAAATAAAGTGTTCTAAACTTGGGGGATGAGGTGACCCCTTCCCCAAGATTTATATATACATGCAAAACCCTCTTTTCAAAGGGTCAAAGGTTTTTAATTAAATATAAGAATAAATTAAGAATTTGATTGTCATACAACTATGTTTGTTCTTTCTTCTTACATTTATATGTTAATGAACTTGAATTTTATTTATTTGTAATTTGTTCAATAATTTTGATGTGTGCTAATGCTATGGATGAATATGATTATTATATTAATGAATGTTAGTCTTAGATGTGCAATATCTATTGAAGATTAATAAATTTCACTGATTTATATGGCTAGCATGAATTGATTCAATAATCTAAGGTGTGTAGAAGTGTCTCATTTGATATAGTATTTTAAGTGTGAACTACAAATACCCTAGATAACTTATCAGTATGAGATGTAATATCTTATATGAAGGTATGAAATAACATCCTTGAAAGGAGAAACATTCAATTTAGACCAATAAGTACCTTATATCTGATTACCCCAAACTTTTAACTGTGTTTGTTTGTGAGTGTGAAAAAGCTACAAATAGAAAAAACTAGTTTTTATAGATACTTGTCCATTAAAGAGAAAAACTAAGAAACTCCATTTTAAAGACATAGAAACTTGTTTCTTCCTTACCCTTCCCTCTTTTTAAAGTTTATTTGAGATATACCCACCATAGATTAGTCTTCTACCCATCCAACTCACATAGTGATTTATCCTTTTTATTAGAATCCCCACATCCACCCAAAAAAATGATTCAACAACCCACAAGCTTAACTTGATATTCTACCACTCAATTATTCTAACCACATACCTTCAACTTGTGCCCTAGATTGAACCTAGTTACACATAGATCCAAAAGTGTTACAGGTTACCTCATTTAAAACTCTTTGAGGTGTGCATAAAACTACATCAATAAAAAGGAAAAAAAAGGTGCTAGGAGGGCACACTTGTGTGATTTCCCAATAAATAAGGGACCCATCATTACAGAGACACCTAGGAGATTAAAAAGGTCTATGGTCCAAGTAAGCCTTTTGGTTTCACCATTGTCAAACTCTAGGAGGCCTAGACCCATATATGTCATCTTTGAATTACATTGAGCCTAAACACCTTCCCCTATAAGGAATGTCCCACCTATCAATATTCCCATATATCATCCCTGGTTAATTGGATCTACCATTACCATTCCTAGGGACCAACATGACCTACCAAAGAATCCATATATGTATCTACCTAGTTTTTTCCCCTTAAGTGGGAGGATGAGAACATATCAAATATTTCAAGGATGACTTGATATTAATTAATGTTATCCATGAGGACGTTGCATGAATTATTTTTATATTTAATCTACAATATTCTTCTTATGATTGGTATCTCAATTTGTAGGAAAACTCCATCACCTCATGCGATGAGTGTCAAAGTACACTCCTTGCATAATTTGGATTGGTAACTAATCCAAGTCTGATATATCATCTCTTTACCATCATGAAAATAGATATTAGTGATTTTATTTGAGCCTTCAATGTAAGATTATAGAAGACACACACCTAATTAAATGTCATGTATAAGCTATACAATTATCTAATACTCAAATTACATAAAAGTACCTTGGATCCTATTATTGTCATTTTCCTTTCAAGAGTTGTTATTGCCAATATGCTAGCTTTAGCATTTCAAGAAGATATCAACATCGATAATCATACCAATCCACATCTTACCCCTCATAATCCAAGAGGTCAAGCATTCAATAATGGACTTCCATATTTGACTACAATCCTAGGTGCAAATCATAATGCTCCTACATTAAATCAGAATAAATTGTATACTATACCACCCATCACACCATAGACAATGAATAAGAATTATGATTTTTTGAATAATCATACACAAAGAAATAACCATCATTAGAATCAACATCAGACTCATACCAATAAAACAATTTCTTAGTGTTCTAACTCCAGTAAAGCTAAATTGAATTCTATATAAAGAATGGTTCAAAAGCTGAGTAATGATTTTTTGAATATGTAAAAAAGAATGGGAAATATAAATAATTATAATTACAATCAAAATTATACCTTTATAAAATACAATATGCCCTTAAACAAGCCCACTAATAATATATAATAATAATCCAATAAGTTGTTAGAGATCAATATAATGGAAATAACTTTGCCTAATTGGTGCAGGGTCTATAATACATCTCAACATGGAGAGTTAGACTGTATAGAATTTTGCAGAGCCTTCAAAATCCTCTAGAGAGAGATGATCAAATAAGATTAAATGATGAATCCTCCAAATCTACCTCATGAATCTAGCCCTTCTAGTTTAACTATGGTCTTTGAGACTTTTGAGTCTTCCTTCCCTAATGAAGATGATAATATCCTAGAGGATAATTCTGATGAAGTGAAATATTTTAAGTAGTTCAATAGGAATAATTATAATCTAAGGAATAGGTAGTAATTTACTATTTCTACTCCTCCTAACAACATAGTCATTCCTCTGAATCTTAAAGCTGATAATAATCCTCCTCCCCCTAAAGGGAATGATCAGCCTCAACATAGAGAGGAATAGAATAAATGAGGATAAAATATTTTTGAGGATATGAATAAATTCAAGGCCAAAATTAATCTTCATGAACTATAATAAATCACAAAGTAAAAGGATCTTTAATGTAAGTCCATTATAGGCAAGCCTATTATGAAAAATTCTAAAACAACCAAGATAAATGTTATATACAAAAGCAAGCCAGATTTTCCCCTTTCTTGCTGACCATTCAAGCATTTGGAAAGAATATACATACTTACTTGGTATATTTAGGATCTCTAACAATAGTGATGTTTTATTCTATTTGTCAAAAGCTTAGTTTAATGCCAAACCATCCAAGAAGACTTGTCACAGCTAGATAAAATAGTAGTGCCTATATTAGGAGAGTTGAACGATGTGAGAATTTAGGTTGCTTCAGAACCTAGAGTAAAAATGGCTATCGACATCTTGGTAGTGGGCATTATTAAATATTATGGGCTATTGTTGAGTGGAGATTGGTCAAAAATGTTAAACAGATATCTTTCCATGGATTTTTCACATATTTAGCTTCCTTGGAGAGGCATAGCCAACTAGATCAGAATTAATTAAGATCCAAGAATGAAGCATCTTATTAAAAATTAAAACACTTCTAATGTGGGGCTAAGTTAAAAATCTCCTAGTCATAGAATTTATACATTTTCCAAGAAGCATGAAGCACCAGAATAAATTATGGGCCCTTCCTAATTATGGATCCTCCGTTTAGATGGAACCAAATCTAAACAATGATCAAGTGTTACTACTGAGTTGATCAATCCACAAGGATAAAAATTAGCAATAGCATATAGGCTTCAATTCCCATGCACCAATGATAGAGAAGAATATGAAGCCTTTATTTTTGGATTACAATTTACCTTTAAGAATAATGTCAAAGAATTGATGGTATACAGAGATTCAGAACTCATGGTAAACTAGGTTAGAAATAAATATAAATGTAATTTATCATATTTGAATAAGTACAATCATAGAGCTTGGAATTTAATAGAATCATTTAAAGCTTTTAACATAACATCTATCTCAAGAAAACAAAATGGATCCACTAATTCACTAGCCACTTTAGTAGTGAATTTAACACCTTTACATGAGTCAAAAATCCATAAGTTTTCCATTGAATTGGTACCATGTCCTTTATTACCAAACAATATTGAAATTTTTCAAGTATTTGATGATGACCAATAAATTATGCATTTTTTGAAAAAAAAAGATAATTCAAATCACAAATAATTAATGATGAAGAAATAAATCACATGAGCCATGAAGAATTAGATGAAGAGGGTGTTATCAAGATAAAATAGAATTACCTCCCATTGGGAATTGTCACCCTAAAAGGGACCTTTGATACAGATCCCCATGACCAATCATAGAGGTAGTTGAAGGTTAATGAATTTGAATTTAGCTCAAAAAATGTTGGTGCTGAAAATAATGCATACTACATCAATATTGGCTTAATTTTCACACCAAAAGAAAGGTAAAGAGTTAAGGAACTAATTATCAGGTATAAATATGTAATTTCCTATGCTTATGATGACTTAAGTGTCTTCAATCCTAGAAACATCACCAATACAATTCCATTCAAGCCTGCTCATAAACCATTTAGGAAAAGGCAAAGGCCAGTTAATCCTATCTTTGAATGATTAATTCTAAAGGATGTGGAAAATCTGTTAAGTGTTAGGATTATCTTTCATATTAGACATTCAACTTGGGTGGCCAATTTAGTTCTAATAAAAAAAGTGGCAATATTAGACTTTACGTCAACTTTAAAAATATGAAAAAAGCTTTGAAGAATGATAATTACCCTTTGCCTTCCTTAGATGAGGTAATAGAAACTAGAAGTGGCTTTGAAATGATGTCTTTCTTGGATGGATTTTTATATTACAATCAAGTACTGGTTGAATAAGAAGATAATATAAAAATAAAATTTACTATAAGGGAACATATGCATATAAGTGAATGCCATTTGGGTTGATCAACACTAGAGTGATTTTCAATGAGAAATAGATCATGCATTTTAGGGATGGATAGGGAAATGATTCATTATATATATGGATGATCTCACTATATTTTCTAAAAATAGATCTATCTAGTCACATCAGCCATCTTTGGTCCATCTTTGAGAGGTGTAAGAAGTTTGGGGTATCACTTAACCCCAAAAAAAGTATATTTGGAATTATCAAAAGTAAGTTTCTAGGTTGCATCATTACCAAGGATAGGATCACCATTTATCCAAATAAGATTCATGGGATATTAAAAATAATGTTTCTAAATAGAAAAAAAGATCTCAAATCCTTCTTTGGAAAGATAAATTTTGTAAAAAAAATTATATCAAGATTTACAAAGATTGTTAGACACCTATATGCAATGCTCAAATAGAATGCCAAAGTGGAGTGGATGATTGAAACTAAGAAATTCTTCCAAGACAAAAAGAATGCTATTTCATAAGCAATAGTACTGGTAATGCCTAACTTCACCAAAGACTTTTCTTTTATTCATTCACCTCAGAACATACCAGTACTATCATACTCACTCAAAAAAGGGAATAAAGTGAACATCCTATTGCATTTATGAGTACTAACTTGAAATATATAGAGCTTAAGCATTCCCTGATTGATAAATAATTCTTCACTCTCATTAAGGAAGTCAAAAAAATTTAGACATTAAATCCTCCAAAATAAGACTATCACTATAGTGTCAAAACCTATTTTAAAGCTCATGCTTAGATAGAATGGATTGGGGAATGTAGAGGTAAATGGATAGTGAAATTACAATAATTTGATATTTAAATCAAACCAACCAATATAATTAGGGGATAAACCATAGTTTAATTGATGACTAAATCAGACCCACACATCATTATTAAAGAAGTCTACTAGACATAGGTTTCCTAAGAATATTGGTATTTAGGTATTATTTAGTTCTTACTCACTAGAACATGCCCATAAGAACTCAAAAGAGAGAGAAAAAGAGATTTACAACTTAAGGCTGATCATTACATGATCAAGAAGGGAGTCTTATACAAAAATAATTATGAAGGTATTTATTTAAGATGTGTATCACATGAGGAATCTTAATAAATATTATAAATATCCATAAAAATATAGGAAATAACCATCCATTTGGCAATGCTACATCACATAAAATACTTAGAATGGGTTATTATTGGTTGATGTCTTCAAGGATGCTCAATTCCACATGAAAATGTGCCATGAATGCTAGGTTATCCAAAAGAGTACATGTATTCATGCCACTATATCCTATAAACAAAGGTAGGTCATTTAACCAATAGGACCTAGACTTTATTGGTGTTACAAATCTAAATTCCTTAGTTAGACATAAGTTTGTGCTGACTACTATGGACTAATACACTATATGCATTGAGATAGTATCCACCAAGAATTATAGAGCCTAATATGTGATAATTTTTCTTGAATAACATATCACAACAAAGTTTGGCATTCCCATCTCTTTGTTTTGTGACAATGGGCCATAATTTCAATCAGTTGAGTTCACTTATTGCACCCACCATAATCAGATTACAATTAGATCATTCTCAAATCATTACTCACAAGGGAATGCATTGGATGAGTCAACCAATAAGAACTTTATATATTCATTCAAGAAGTTAGTTGAGATAAACCAAGGGAGAGGCATCTCTTACTAAAATATGAACTCTAGGTACATAGGATGAGGTAAAAGCAGGCCCTCAAAGCTTCACCACATCTACTAGAATGTGAGAAATAGCATGTGTTCCCAATCATCTTAAAATTTACAACATATCAATTTATACAAGAATACATGGATCCCAATGACAAAATAGAGTCTAGACTACTTGAAATCATCTAAATGGAGGACTCTAAGGATAAATCACTGTAAAGCATTTAGTATTTCTGACTTGGTGCTTCAATGGGATAAATCCCATGATAAAAAAGGAATACATGACAATTTTACCCCACTATGGATAGGACCATATCAAATTTTAAAATTTTGGGTAATAATGCTTTCCATTTAAATTATCTTCAATGTAATGATCTGACATATCTAGTCAATGGATAATTTTTGAAATATTACTTCATGGATGGCCCATTTGGAGAGGTCTTTGATTAAAAATAATACATTTTCATAGAGGTAAGATTATATGAGATTTTCTTTATTATTTAGTTTTCCTAATTTCATTCACTTGTTTTTATTAGATTAATTCATGTTTTATAGAGTAGTTTGTAAGCAAAGGCTATTAATGCAACAAAACATGATAAAGATGAGGATACCTAAGTTTTCTTATATTGTGTAGGATGGCATAGATAATTAATAATTAGTAGAGACATGATAGAGATAAATTATAATGCAATAGATAGAACTAAGATTAAACAAAAGTCTTCTTAAGGTATGTAGAGCATTTAGATTACTTTTAGATAAGATTAAAACAAACATTAACCATGATAATGTAGAGAATAAATAACATAATAAATATGATAGGTAACCATGAATATAAAGTCTATATTCATCTCAACAAAAGGATCATCATCTTCTTCATACAAACATACATATTTATAGTCGTTATAGTTCTTGACTATTCATATTCTTCTCATACATTGATGCCAAAGAGAGGAGATTATTCATCTTATATTTCATTCTAACTAATCTTTCATAGCTTTACTTATCCATTTTCTTCTCCCAACACTTTTTCAAACTTAAAATTTTATCTTGTCTAGAGACAACATTATAAGTTCATTTAACTATGTGTTGAGGTAGAAGCTAAAAAATTGGGTAGACTAGTAAGAGTCACAATAATCACTCAAGGCACCAGTTTTGGTTTTCACCTCTTGTGCACTACTTAGCCACCGTTTTAGGTTTTCAACTAAGTATCATACAAACCTATTTCCTTTTAAAGTTTTCAATAGGCTAGAATAACTAGGTGTCCACCCATTATAGGTTTTCAACCATCCTAGCCCCGCTTGACTCACTAATCATCCCCATTACAAAAAAATTCTCAAAAATTTACAAAACATTTTAAAAATTGTGCATTTCATAGTACTTAACTAGAAGGAGGTGGAACTATTGAGTAAGAAGGCTAGCTAGTAGGATCTTTGGCCCCAAACTAAGCAACTTTGTGTTGTGTGAGTTCTTGTTTTAGCTTTGATGGTGGTTTGTACTGAGGAATTTTGAAGATCAGAGACATCTTACTACATAATGGAGCCAAGTTAGATTTGAATGCATACCAATCAAGCATCACTTCTTGAGCCATTCAAATTAGGACACGCATTGGTGTATAATACCCAATGATTTCCTTTAGATCTAATTCCTCAAGGGTACTCATATCTACTTTTGTATTGTTGAACCTCAGTTGAATTTCCATGTTGAACTGCTCCAACTTTTATGCATGTCATTTTTTTTGAAGGCATACAAATACACTACACCTTAAGTCTTGCTACCAGCTAAGGATTTGGTCATATAAATTATCCCTATCATTAAAAGATTATTGTAGAGTAATGTTAGTTTCATCA
Source organism: Torreya grandis (assembly GCA_037957365.1). NCBI lineage: Eukaryota > Viridiplantae > Streptophyta > Pinopsida > Cupressales > Taxaceae > Torreya > Torreya grandis. Next base: position 477,249 of record JARHVA010005698.1, read on the forward strand.
ACTGAGGTAGTCTAGTTGTGCATTATTGTACTGGTTCTGGTAGTTGTGGTAAAGTTTTTTATAGAGCTAGAAAGTGTAATGTCTAGTTATTATTTCTAGTTTAGTAGGTTTCATGTGAATTGATGGGATTGAAGGGATACAATGTTAATCATGAAGTGATACTCCATTAAAGTCATTAAATTAGTGGCATCAATCTTTTAATTGTGACCTAAGGTGATAATTGAGTGAAGTTGTATTGCACCCCAATTCTTTGTAAGATCTAATACCAAGGTCTTAAGATTAATTTAATATGAAATCACTCGGTCCATGATTACTCAAGAATCTAGGTCTAGGAAAGTATCTTTGATCATCTTCACTGCTTCCTAGAGATTACCCTTGAACTTCACATTCTCTACCATTGTCTGATCCTACTCCTGTTCTAGGGAGGTAGCCTTTTATGTGATGGATTTTTAGAAAGCTATGACACCTTCCAACTACTTATTCAAAGGAAACTAAGAGACATCAAGTGATTCCTCCTACTTGAATGAGAGTGTTTCTAATGTGTTTATTGAGCTTGTAGTGTTAGGATGTGGCATAATAGATAGAGGAAGTGAAAAGGTAGTGTGTTAAGTAGTAAATAGAGGGATGTCCCAAATCCAAACACTTCCTGGTGGTATGTAAGATGTTACTTGAGTTATGGTTGGTGTTTTTTGTTGTGTTGTGGCCTCTACTATCAGCTTATCTTGTTGTGCAGTATCTTCAACCATCTTATATTTGACCTATTCTTCTTATTGCTTCTTATTCCTATCTTTTTCCTCCTCTTTTTCTTGCTTATTCTTCTTTTCTTATTCCTCTCTTTTCTTGTCCTCTTCCTTTTTATTTTTCTTCTCTTCCTTTTCTTTCTTCTGCTTCCTCTTTCTCTCATCTATTTATTCTTTCATATTTTTCTCTTGTTCTTCTTTCTTCCTCTATTCTTCTTCTTCTTTCTTCCTTTTCTCTTCTTCTTATATATCTTAGACTTGGGCATGGGCTTGTGATTGTGCCTACACTTACTATTTCTATAGGGCTTCATCATGTTCCTCCTTCTTCCTATTAGCTTCTTCTGCCTACCAATGTGCCCAATCTATTACATCTAGTTTTTGTTTTTCTACTTCTTTTTCTCTTTCTCTTCTTGCACTTGTTATGTTGTGACAAATACTTATTAGGCCTACTTAACCATCTCCTAGGCCTTTTATATGTCTACCTCTACATCCTTGGCCTTTTATGAGGCCTTAGTTTCTTCATCTTATTGTGTTACTTTCTTTATGTGCTTCTTCTTTCTTTATCTTCTTTTCTTCCTTCTTTAGTCAGTGTTTAGATATGTGCATGCTTCCTCCATAATATCCTATTATTACTCCTCTATTGGTTACTCCTATGTAATTTCTTAATCCTCATGTGCATGTAGTGATGGTGGGGAATCCTCTAGTTGTACCTCTAAACTTGAAACTTATTTATTCTTTTTATTGATTGTGACAAGTCTACATTATGGTGGTGGTGTTGAAAGTTTAGGAGTAGGTTGTTCTTCCTACATAATACTTGGTCAACCAAATGTGTGTTTCTCCAAGGTAGGGTAGACTCTTTCTTCCCACCATGTTTTGGACCTATCCATAATTTTTTCTAATGGACTCTCTGATTAAGGTACAAAGACAACATCAGGTGTGAATGTTGGAATAGTCAAAGGTTGGAAGAAGTCCATTCTACACTAAAGTTACTCTACCTCTTTTTAGACTATGTCTATAATTATGGAAGGTGGGCAAGCTAAGAATTCTACACAATGTTCGGATGGAGCCTACTTTTGGATTTGCACTATACACACCACCTTCTAGAATAATAGCTCTTTCTCCTCCTCTTTCTCATAGTAGTCTCTAGCCATGTCTACCAACATGACTTGGTAGACTTCTTGTGCATTGGTACCCATCTCTATGAGGTCACATGAGCTGGCTATCTATAGCACCTTTAGATCATCCTTCTAAGTCATTATGTTGTGTGTTCAATTTGGGAGAGGGGACATCGAATGTAGATCTGATTTATGCTTCCCCTTCTACTATTGTGAACTTGATGCCAACTTTGGTTATTGTATAGAAGGAATTTTTATGCTTGATGGTATAGATTGCAAAGGGGTTGCTCATCTAGTTACATGTTCTTTTTATTGATCCACTTTTCCATGTTTTATATCTATCATGATGAATAAATGGAATGGTTTTAATGGTGTGTATGAAAGCTCATGAATTGTAATGAAGACTTCCTTGGGTAGTAGAGTGACTATGGATGTTGAGTTTGGTACTATAATACATCAGGTGGCACTCTAGGATCTATGGAAATGAGGTCTAGGCACTCCTCCCACCAAGATTAAACTTCCCCTCATGTGTGAGGGATCCATGTTTATACATCCATATTATGTTTTAAAACTATTTCATTGGCTAATAACCCATATCTAGGTGTACTTGTACATCAGGTGATTTCCACTATGTGAAGCAAAGTAGAAAGATCAAAAATTGATATTAGAATGTTTGCCTTAGAGTATTAAGGAGATTTTAAATGTTTGTGATCAATTATTAGATTAATTACTTTGACTAATTAAATTCTTCATTCCATTGGATCATCTTATGAGTGATGTTCATAACTCCCTTAAGTATTTGATTTATAGACTTGGTCATATACCTAAATTTTCTTATAATGTACTAGATGAGAATACACACTGGTTCATTAAGGATTTCATCAATGAGAATCACTCAATTTTTTTTCACATATAAGTCCTAAACTTATTTTAAGATGGGAGGTATTTTGGTCTTGTATGGTAGTAGGGAATTTCCATGTGTAGGCATGCCCAAGGTTTAGGCCATGTCTTATGTATTGATTATGACATTCTCATCTGGGCCCAAATAGATTGTGCCCTCATTACATCACCCAAGCAATATTTGGACTATCTCACCCATGTTGCCAAATTTTGACATCTATAGTAAGCATTTAACATCAATATTCTAAAATAAATATGGAGCTATGAGGTTAATAGGTTGTACAACATCATTAGGATCAAGTCAAAAGATCTTTTATTCAGCTTCTCAAAGGTATTAAAATGTCTCTTGATCAATGTATTTGGTTTTTCAAAGTTCCATATCAACACCCATGGATTCCTTTTCTGCTTTAGATAGGTGTTGGATTAGTTGCATGGTATCCATGGTTACATGAGAGGAAATTTCAATGTTTTGTATGCTCTATGTAATGAAAATGGTTTGGATATTGATAGTTGTAGCTCATGAAAATATGCTAAGGATGAAATATAACTTGGTGTTTGAAGTTATCCTTTATAGATTTGGTGCCTCTTGGATTTTGAATCTAGGTCATGCTTAGTTTTCTAGTCATCTTGAATGTAATGGTAGATGTGGAAAATTTACATCTGATATAGCCATTAAAGTAGTTAGTCATTGGTACATGTGTGGAGTTATTTCATTATGTTCTTTGGTTTTTGTATGAGGGGTATGAGCAATGGATGTTGACTAGCCACCAATTTGATGAAGATCATGTAAATCAACCTTTGGATCTTGCATTTACTTCTAGTGGATGGCCATTATCTAATGGATATCTTATTGATGGGATGTTTTGATATCTTTCCTAGACTTAGTATTTTTTAGTCATTCCTCTTTGACTTTTCCAGTTGTACATGCGGATCTTCCTACACACATTTGACATATGTGATGCTTAGTCTTTGTACTTCACAAATGTTATTGATAATATCATCTATAAAAAAATAAAATAGAAAAAAAAAACACAAAACTTTTAAAATAGATAAATCCTAATCTACATGATGCTACTCAACACCCACTTAGCTTGTAGAATGATATCAATAGACTTATTAGCATAGGGATTAAGCCTACATCCATTATTCACCCTAGTAACAAAGTTCATTGAAGTTCTCTTAAATCCATGATTCCTTATTGCATTAGGTCCTATATAAGTTAAGGTCCTTTCCATATTAGTTTTAGTTTACTTTGGAATGCTCTAAATTGACTGTCATACAATAAAACTAGTTGATCTATGTGAAACTATTTTTGGTGTAAGTTCTTATCATGCTATGATTTTTGGTTTTACTTGTGTACTTACTATGTCCACTCTGATCTATATCTTAACTCATCTATCTAATTTTGTACTAGGATATGATTAGTAAGAGACTCATAATCTCTGAGTCACATTACCATGGTAATGTGCAGGTTAAGTATTAGATATTCCATTGGCATAACTTCTTCTAGACCATATACCAACTAAAATGGCATAAATCCTATAACTCTTTTATAAGGTGTGTGATATGCCCATAAGATCATAGGAATTTAATCTTCCTAGTCATCCCTCTTGACATCATATATTTTTATAAGTATTTTCCCTAGTACCTTATTGGAGGCTTTATCTTAGCCATTAGCCTATGGATGATAAGTAGTGATTTTATGATGGGAGATCATAAACTCTTTAGTAAAAGCCTTGATGGTGTTATTTATAAAGTGTGTTCCTCTATCTCTAACTAGATTTATAGGGTATATAAACTTGGTAATGATATTTTCATATAATAACTTCATTGTGTCCTTTGCACCATAGTTAAGTGTGGTAGTAGCCTCAACCCACTTATTAAAATAGTTTGTCATAGTAATGATGTACCTTGAATTATTATTCTTATTTTGTGGTTTAATTTATATGAAAAAATAAATCACCCATTATTTAAAAGGTTTATCTACTAATAGGGGCTACAATAGTATCTCATCTTACTAAAGTAGTTTACTCATGCATTGACAAACATCACAAGACTATGTAACTTTATGTGCATCCTGGAACAAATTTGGCCACCATAATACACTCTTTAGAATATTTCTAGTTGTATCCTCTCCTATAAAATGTCTTCCTATGATTGATTGATGAGGTTCCTCCAATATTTGAGTTTTTTCATGTTCAAGGATAACCCTGTGTAGGACTTTATCCATTTTCTCTTCCTATCTTGACATTTATTTAGAATTGAAATTCTTGGAATAACATCAACTATCAAGATATTCATCCCTCTTAGCATCAATTTATTGACCAAATATCATAGGGCTTGATGGTCAATGAATACTTCAAATGATGTTTCAAGAAAATAATGCTAGAATTTTTGAAGTGCGAACATGATAGCCAGTGCTTCTTGCTTAGTGGTTGTATAGTTTTTCTCTACATTAGATAGTTTCTTGCTAGCAAAGTAGATAGGATGGTCAAGTGTACCATCTTTGGGTTATGTAATTATATCACTAACTTCTATTCCTGAGGCATCTACATGTATGTTGAATGGTTTATTCCAATCTAGAAAAACTAGTATGGGCATAGTAACCAGTCACTATTTTAGCTCAATAAAAGTTACTTGACATTATGAGGTCCAAAGAAATTTTGAATTTTTACATAGTAAAGTTTCTAGTGGAGATGAAATAGATGCATAGCCTTTGATAAATTTTTGGTAGTATCATGTATGTCTGAGAAAAGAGTATACTTTAGTGGAACTAACAGGTGGAAGCATACTTAATATTACTATGATTTTTGCATGATCTACCAAAATACCTTCATTACATACTACATGTTCAATCAAGACTCCAAATGGTGTAAAAAATAAGAATTTATTCAAATTCAAGGTGATGCATAAGGCTCAGTATCATTCTAACATTAAACATAGCTTGGATAAATGCTCTTTGAATAGGGAAAAGACTACCCAATCATCAAGGTAAACTTCCAACAAGTCATGAATGAAATCCTTGAATGTTGTAACCACAACATGACAAAACACTATAGGTGGATTTTTAAGGCCAAAAGGCATGACCTTGTATGCAAAAGAACCCCATTTTATTTTAAAAGTTGTTTTGGATATATCCTCTTTTATGATCAAAATCTGATGATATCCATCAAACCCATCCATGAAATAATATACTTCATGTCCTATGATAGACTCAAAAACTTCATCTATGAAAGGTATTAAAAATAGATTGTTTACGTAGGTATCATTCAAAATGTGGTAGTCCCCATATACTTAGATTTATCATATTTTATTGGGATAAACTACCATGTGTATTAAAAAATCATCTTTTTTTACTGGATAGATTATTCCTATGTCTTGCATTCTATCCAATTCAGCCTTTAATTTTAGCTTCATGTTTGGATTAATCTTATATGGTCACTTATTCACTCATTGTGTGCATTCCTTCAATTCAATGTGCAGCTCCCCAAGAGATGGGTCAACTCCTCAAAATTATAGTAATTTGGTGGAAAATACATCTTGGTAATTCTTAAGAGTTTTAGAGCTTCCAAAATTCTAATTTCCATCCAGTAATCACCTATGCTTGCCAATTTTAGAACCTCATTGGTTCCAATTTAGCAATATGTTTCTTCATAGGTTGTTGATAAATATTGAATTTTTCATCATCCATAGATTCATGTATACTCATTTTCCCTTCCTATTTGGGAAATTAGATGTTTCATATCTTATCTTCTTCAGTCAGTGTTGTGTTGGTGTCCTTAAGTGATTCTACATGTCACTCTAGCTAAAATAAATCATTCAAGTCTAGGTCACTATCAGAATCTAAATATTCATTATCCTATGACTCATCTTATATGTGGTGTCATGGTTGTTTCAAATATTTTTCTTCCTTATTATCCATTTTTTACCTTTTTAATGCTTCCTTCATATCAGAGTCTACATTTTTCTATGTAGGAAACTATGTTGTGGTGCTCAAGTCTTTTGTGCACCCATGGCATAAAAATACTTGAGTTTTTTTAATATATTATGGAATAGTATATTTTCATCTTAAAACATAAAGGTCTATATAAAATCACTTTGAAATTGTGCCCAATGCTTGGTTCACCATCTGCATTCTTGGTTCATGTACCACACTGCTGGTAGTAGAGTAAGTGTATAGTTGAAGATGTGGACCCAGTATTTTGGCATGACACATTCCTCATTATAGACTTCAACACACTTATGTATATGAATTTTAGAGCACTCACCTTCTTCAAATAATGGCTAATTAGTATAGATGAGGTATGGTAACTAAAACTTACTTATCATAAGCTTGCAAGCATCATCCCATTCAATCTAGAAATTGCAATAAGTTGCCCGCCATGTTGTAGCAACTCCCTTTAGAGCATAATTTAAAGTGTTGAATCATTGATTAATAATCATAGCATGGACTTAAAATGCATAATGAAATCATTGATATCATCCTTTTCATAGTACATAAATAATTATCACTCATGCATATATATCATTCACATCATCTGGAGTTCATGGTCACCTCAAACCCAATTGAGGAGGTGGGTATCTAAATCATCACTGATATATGAAGTTGCTTCCCATGGTAAAGTGCCTTCCTATGTTGTATCTATGTATTCTATCATGTGATCATCAACTTGATACAAGAAATCAATTTTTGATTGAGTTATATTTTTTACAAACATAAAGGCACATTATTCAATGAAAAACTGATCTACCACCAGCTGCATAGCTACTAGTTTGGGCCTTCACTATTTTGATATCTTGAATTTTTGAGTATATAAAAATTGTACCTATGGTTTGGTATGTTGGTATAAGAAGTTACATTTAGTTGCATGTAGATCTTTTAGATTCTCCATAGTATTGACCTTCATCTAAATAGTTTCTTTTAGAACATAGGGGGAGTCTGGTTTGGTTGGAATTATATACCACTTGTGTACTCTATTGAGAGGAATGATAACAAATTTATCCCCTTGATGTTCCTTAATATATTTTTGGACTGTATTGATAGTCATTTGTCCATCATACACCCATTTTTTCCTACCAACATAGGATAGTGCATTGATGCAATCTTCATATCTATGACCTTAAAGTCCCCTCATAGAGACAAGTCTATGACTTTGATTTTTCCATATTCTAATCTATAAATAGACTCAGCTTTTCTATAATCAGCTAAGCTCAGGATCATTAGGCTATAGCTGAGAGCTGATTATCTAATAGCTTCCCATGTAGATCTTGGAATCATATTAACTATGCTACCAAAATTAAAGATAGCATTCAAGATCTCATAACTATCAACCTCAATATAAATACATGCATTAACATCCTAGGGTTTCTTCATATTAACATACCAGACTAGTTTTTCTATCTTTTGTTGACCATGTTGCAAACATTCCAAAATATTATGTAGTAGATTCATGATGTTCTATGATGTCTTTATTGCGTAAAGTACACAAAATTTTCAAGAGATTCATGATCATAGTGACAACTCCATCTTGTCATATAATGTGCATAATTTAGCCATATATTTATGCATCAAATTCTATAGCATCACCATCAATAGTTTCTTGATGTTAAATGTTCTTTAATAACTACACAGATTCATGCATAAGATTTTTTCTATAGCTAGATCTAGATATTTATCTTATTTAACTTTTTTGATGCCCTAATCCTAAGGAATCTCAAGTGGAGGCAGCCTTTCTTCTCCATGTTGTTGTCATGCCATATCATTCAAAAATGCATTTTATTTAGGCTCTACACTTACCATATTTACATTTTGAATAGCTTTCTCCTTTCTCTACTTCTCTAAAATAGGACAATATTTTATGTCATGTTGATTAGAGACTCTTTAGTATGTGCAATACAACTATCATTGTGGGTTCATCAGATAATTATGTTGGACATGATTGTATTCCCCACATAGATAGCATTGTAGAGGAGGCCTTTAATAGTTATTACCTCTTCTACCTTGGTATTCTTCTTTATAACCAACTTGACCTCCTCCTCTATTAGACTGATATCCCCCTTGATATCCTCCTTATTTTTATGTAGAGTTTCAATGTTAATACTATTGATTGTTATCTCCCATGTTTAATTGTTGTTGCACAACTATAGGGGTCTAATTCATTTGTTATTATTGTATTATGGGTGAGCTCCAAGGTGATGCATACTAGTACTCAAGGGATGGAGGTGTCCAACTTGATGAAAAAGGAGTCCATCCAACTAGACCATGAGGTTGATACTAAGGTGAACTTAGAATCCATTATGGACCTATTTGGGTCACACAACTCTTATCAGCTTTTAGGCCTAGGCTTATTTACTTTGCCAAGGAGATCTGTTATGCTTTGATGGTAGATACATTTTTGGAGATGCTCTATTTAATCTCCTACAAATATCTATAGTTTTTTCATCATGGTTAGTCAACTTGTATAAATTATAATACAAATTTTATGGGTTGTTGATATATTACTTCAGAAGATGGCGTTGTGTTGTGCCATGCCCTACTACCCATAGAGTTCACAGAATTCTATCCTGACTTTAGGATAATCATTTAAAAGGTGTCTTATTTACTAAACTTTATGCACTATAGATTCAATTTAGGCTTATCTTCCTCATGGTATTGATCCATTATTTTCATGAAATTTTGTAATGTGTTTTCAATTTTTAAATTATCAACAGGGGCTTCTTCATAATCTTCAATTTATTCTACATGTAGTGTAGTAGTTCTAGCATCTACTTTTGTCTCATATTGGGATTGTGTAGTGGAAAAGTAAATAATATTTAATAATCCTTCAATGAACCATATTTTTACATCTTTATCTATCAAAATCAATTCTACCTTATTCATTACATCAAAAATATTGTGATCATAGTCGCATATCGATTCTCCAAACTTTTGCTTTATTTCCTTCAGGTCCTATATTATCTAGCTAGAGCATTTATTAATCTTAAATTCTATGATGAGTCAATCTTAAACATATTTTAAGCTTAATTAATAAATATATATTTGGTATATGAACTCCAGTGCTTTCCTAAATAGAGCCCCTACTAATTTGCACTTTTGTAAATTTCCATCGGTGATGCCCTTAACTTGCCATTTCATTTTGCAATTTAGCAGGTACTATTCAAGGTCTATGAACCCATCATAGATAGCTAAGTTTAAAAATCCTCTTGATTGATTCAACATATTGACTAGTATGAATGGAGTCTTCTCTGTATCTAATATTGGAGGCATCTATGTTTTAAGTGATCATGCTTGCATGCTACTGTACACACCAAAAGAATTATTATGCACAATTTGTTTGACTATGCTTCCTTATTTTTTTTTTTCAAATTAAACTAATCTTATGGCATTAAAATCCTTATTAATGGATTTTGTGTGAATTTTCATACACCAATAATTTACTTATTCTAAAAATGGTCTTTCCTAATTCTTATCCTCTTACTTGCCTAGCTGAAAACTTCTACTATAATATAAAAGATTAGGCTATGGGGACATGTACACTTCTATTGAATAATTTTTTCTAGTGGTTTATTTTTATATTATACTTGAACCTATAATTAACTTGAAATTAAGTTTTGTTTCTCTACTTAATTCTTCTTCTTTTGACAATACCCTTTCTTGTAGCTATGCACCACTTTTATCTTTTACATGTCATACTCCTAAACTACTCTCATCTTTTTACTCTTAACATATCTCATCTTCATCCTCTCATTCTATCTAATAGCATCCATCATCATCTTATTTCTTCATCCTATGATTATCATCTCACTCATCACATTTTTACATTTTTTTATCATCTATTCTACTGTTACTCTTACGTATACTCATAGCTACTTGGGTATTTTTCTATTTATTCCATCTATTATGTTTTCATAGTTCCCATTCTAAATCTAGACTTTTCTTCTGACTCTTCTTTCCTCATATCTCCATTCTAGATTCAATTTCAATCTCTACTTACTCATCTATCCATCATTCACCATCATGTGCACACATCCCCATACACCTGAAGTGACTACTCCATATTGGCTAGAGTAGGCACCATGGCCTTATCCATAACCAACATCTTCAATAAGAGAGGTAGTAACTTTAAAAAATTTCCTTTGATTCCTTAAAAAAAATGGTCCTACATAGCTTCAAATTTTATATATCCTTACATTATGAACTCGGTGATATATCCATCTATAGTGATGGAAACCCAGTAGTATATTTCTCACATCCAATCAATTTTTAGTTTCAACTAGTTTATCTTTTCTTCAATTCAAGTAATAATTTCTTTTGTTCTAAGACTAAATTAGTAGTATTTTAGACTTGTAAACTACTTAGTCAATAGTTCAATCAGCTCACACAAGAATTTTTTTTATATTTCTCCATAGATATGTTCCTAAATGATTTCACTTATGGTAAGACTAGTCCTTTTATATTCTTCTTCTACGAAGTGCCATACTTTCTAGTCTAACCATGTCTCAATATCTCACTATCCTGATAACCATGTTAGCATAGTTTCCTCCAAAAATAATGTTTCCATACTCACCACACCATTGTTAAAAGAGGTTCCTGATACAATAGAACATGTTAAGGATGAGGATAGCTAAGTTTTGCTATATTACACAGGATGGTATAGAGAATTCATAATTGGTAGAGACATGATAGAGATAAATTATAGTATGATAGATATAACAAAGATTAAACTAGATTCTTCTTAAGGTATGCAAAGCATTTAGATTACTTTTAGATAATATTAAACTAAATATTAACCATGATAATGTAAACAATAAATAACATAAGAAATACGATAGGTAATGATAACCAGAAAGTCTATATTGATCTCAACAAAAGGGTCATCATCTTCTTCATACAAACATACATATTTATAGTCATTACAATTCGTGACTATTCATATTCTTATCATACATTTGTGCCAAAGAGAGGAGAATTTTCATCTTCTATTCCATTCCAACTCATGGAGGATTGGATAAAATACATGTAGCTGATAATTTCATACATAACACATGAATATTCAAATAATATCCTACGTATCTTTACTTGTCCTTTTTTTCCTCCCAACATATCCCTTTTACTTTTAGTAGTTTTTCTACTTTTTAAAGTAGTTTTATTTTAGTTTGATGAAAATCAAATTCTAGTCAATCATAATATAATGAAACATAGTTTAAGGTGTTGTAAATACAACCTAAATCAAGGGGTAATGTATAATATATTTTATAACTTTTAATCTAGGTAAGAAATGAGAGATTTATTCATGAATATGTCCTAAAGCTAATGATTTCAACATGTATGTGAAAGTTACTCCTATAGTTTTATGCGAATTTAAAAAAATCTCCTTATTCCCTTGGTTCACGTAGACATAAAACATTAATACTTGTCTAAGTTAATAATCATGGACATGGGAAAGATTTGATAGGGACATTTTGATTAAACTAAAATTTTAACTAAGACCAGCTCATTATGGTCACCTTTTTCCTCTTTCTAAAAGAAAATAAAGGAAAAGGGTAAAAATAAAAAGGCATAATCCAAAAATCAAAAGTAAAATCAAAAAAGGATTCAAAGCCTACATGATGAAATAAGATCAATGCATCATGCATCATTAAACATATAAAGGAAAGAGGAATAGGTGATCAAAGGTATATTTATTAGGGCTATGAATGCTTGGATTGTAGCAGAACAATGCCCAAGCTCCAAATTTAAACACCTAACACTCAATAAAAGTTAAAATTATGACTCACCCTTATGTCTTTGCCTAAAAACCTGAGACAAAAGGTAAAAATAACCCTTTTCACACACAGATCCAAGGTGTAAGTAAATCTAGTATGTTACACAGGGTTATTAATGTTCTCTTTCCATTTCTAGTTTAGCTATTTATTTTAGGATAAATTTATGGTTGATAGTGGGATTGTAAAACCATGTATTCTAAGTTCTTGAAAACTCTAGAGTATTCACCCTTGTGGGTCACAATTTATTATATCCAACACACCCCACTCTGCATTTTTCTTTAAAAAGTGGGGACCCCTTTATTTTTTAGAAATAATGAAATATCTTAGAAGGATACCTATGAGTTTTGAGGGTTATGATGCTTGTATTATCTATATAAAATATGTGCTTATAATTTTGAATCATGTTGTGGTATACTTTTTCATTTTGAAACACTTATTTAGACTAGCCTATTAATGAAAAAGATCAAAATAATGGCTTTGTATGATAAGAATTTAGATTATTTTATTTTGGGTTATTTGGTCTTCGATAAGTTTCTCATCGGTAGCTTTCTTTCTGTTCTTTTCTCTTTAGAGCTTATTCATTGGAGACTTAGTCTTTGAGAACTTTCATTTTGATTAATTTCATTGCAAACATTGTTTCATAAAGTTTCTCATAGCAAAATTCACTTTGAAAATATTCTTTGCATAAACTTTCTCACTTCCAAATTTCACTTTAGAGGGATTTCATCATAAGGTTAATTCATCAAGTTTAGTTCATATAAGATTTATGTTAATATATTTATTTTTATAAGTTTCACTTCAAAAATAATTACTTTAATAGGTTTTCATCAGCAACTTTCTTTACTATCTTTTCTCTTTAGAATATTATTCATCATAGACTTAGTCTTCAAGAACTTTTATTTTAGAAGGTTTATGTTGGTAACTTTATTTCATAAGGATTCACTTCATCAAGATTACTTTTAGAAACTTTCTTTCTAGAGGATTTTATGTCAGAACTTTCATTTTGGAGACTTTGTTTTGAAGGCTTTTCATTGAAAGGATTCCTTTGATAACCTTAGTCATCAGTAACTTATTTTTCTAAAGTTTTATTTCAAGAACTTTGGGATCAAATCTTTATGAAATATATTCTATTATTTGGATTCTTTTGGCCTGAAGGCAAAGTTTGACTTCTATTGACTAGACTATGTAATGACACATGGCCAATGATGAAAGGTTACACCATGGTACCCCAAATAACAAGACATCCTATATGTCATGTACACTAGGATAGGGTGGTTTAATTTTAATTAAATGAAGGTAACAAGCTCATAGACATTAATAATTAGTGTTGTATGAACAAGATATTAATGAAGGAAATTTATTTTCATCAATACCCTAGCTGAGTTCACATCATTCAATGTTTGAACTTAATTAATCATCAACATCAAGTGATCCCAAAAGCTCTAACTGCTACCATAATAATTTTCCAGTATAAAATTTTTATCTTAGTGAATATACACCATTATAAAAATATTATAGCCTACCAGTATAAGTCAAATCATCATGGCATCATCATCTAGGTCTTACAAAGGATCCCTAACACTATCTAGGTTCTCAATCAAGCATTCTACATAGTACTTGGACATTGTGTTTGATGCTACTACATTAGATGGATGATATCTAAAATACTTAGCATTATGGGAAGTAGTGGATAACGTAGACTCATTCACACTAGAAAAGCCATTATGGTTGAAGATAAGTAGTTAGTGAAGGACCTGTTGCCTTTCAAATGCCAAGCCCTGCACTACATAGTTGTGAATCCAAAGGTTATGTCATGCATTGATCAACTATAAGGACTCTTCTTTAAAGGATTAATAATTGACAGAAGATACCTTTATTATGTCAAAAATAACACTATTGTGACATATATTTCAAGAGAAAAGTTTAACAGGTATTTAATCCTACCCATTATAGGGATGAATTTTTATTTTCACACTGTCATCACATGGAAGAAGGCCAATAATATGGATCAAGCTCTATCAATGTGGCTTATCCTTGGGGGAAGTTTCACTTTGAAATAAAATTATAAGATCCCCATCCCCATCACTTGATTCAAAATGGGAATTCATGTGGGAATGGAATTTTTGAAGAGGCTTTTTGTCCATGTAAGCATATATTTCATACCCACAGAATTGGTTTTCTTACTGGACCTATTAACTAAATCAGATTGTACCTACATATTGCATGAATTAATCAGTGCATGCCTCTAATAGAAAATTTTACATAAGGATAAGTGGCCGCTATGAGGAAACTTATATATGATGTCTTACCTATTAGACATGGTCATGGGGATGGTGTATAGACATAATGGAGTCATGTGAGATCCAAACACATAAATCATCAAGAACAAGATTTATGACTATTATAGTTTTGTGCACATATATTCATATGTGAAAAACATATCTAAGATCACTAAGGACCAATATCCTTAGATTTGGATTGCCATCCATGACTAGTCTTTGCCAATAATTTCCCATAGCATAGCTTGGATGCTTGAAAACAACATAGGATACTATTATCTTTATCCAAACTACATAGTTATCATGGTGTCAATTCACAAGTTAAATCCTGTTTAGTTCCTAAAGTTTTTTTTGGATGAGGTAGTTGAGTAGGAAATTAAATATCAAATTTATAATAACATTGATGAATAATTGATGAGAAATAAGAAGGCCACCTTCCATGGATCCCACTTCACCATTGGGTGAATGCGGTATATAATTCACAAGAAATACAAGGAGGATAAGAATGTTAGGAAGGCATATTCATTACCTACCCTTCCTCACAAAGACTAGGACCCTCATGGCAAGGTCCAAAATAAAATTCGTACCCTTGGCCTCCCCTACAAACATGAGCCAATGGACCATGACTTTCTCTTCCTAAATGCAAAAGATAATGAGGAGGTCAAGGAAAGGTCCACAACTATAAACTTTAATGAGGACTTGATAAGAGTTATTCAAGTGGAGCCATCTCTTACACTCAATGAAGCAAGTTTTAAAATTCCACCTCCTAGAGGATGGAGATCCTTGAGTTTTTTGAGTGGTAGGCCATCATAGGCATCAAAAGGAGAGGGAATAGTTCCCCAAATATCTCAAGGCCAACCTCAGGATCAACAGTAGTTAGTAGTTGAGGTGTCACTCATTAGAGAACAAGATGAGTAAGAAGAATAATAACAACTATCTACATCCACATAAGTAGAATATGAACAAATACTCCCAATTCAACCTTCAATAGTTGAACTAATATAGGTCAAGTAAGAGATGGATAAGGAGATAACTCAATTAGGATGAAATGCATAGAGATTAGAAGTTTGGATTATATGCTTGGATTCCTCTGATGAGGAGGAAATAGTGGCTTCTTCAACCCCAACACCAGGCATTATTTCCCTTCTCTTCCATCATATTCAATAGTCCCACAAGTAGGTAAAACCATAAATACCTATCAAAGCAATCCTAAGGGATAAAAACCATAGACCCCTCCAACACAAGAGATGGACAAGGAGGAATGGTAGTAGGTAATATTATTAATGCTATAGGCACTCAAGGCCAAGGTAGCTATTATAGGTGAATTAGCTGGTAAGGGCCCTTTTCTCACATCTCCTCTAGGTCTTTTCCATTTAATGTCCTTGTAGTTTATATCACCCTTGGGCTTGTGGTTTCCACATTCATTCCCTAGTAGGCATTATCTATAGGTTTAACTTTCCTTAACCCATCTTTGAACCTGCCCATAACCAATGCACTTTTAGTACCCTCTACTACTATAGTTTCCATCCCATTAGTTTTTATTCTAGTTATGGCATCCCCATTAACGCTACATTTATCCATTGTAGCCATTTCCCAATCCATCACCTCAATTTCATCTCCTTCTACCCAATTGGGTTCACCATTTCTTTCCTCTACTCTAACCACCATAACCATAATAGTCACTACCAATAGGACACTCAAGAGGTAGCTAGTCTTTATTGTCCATCTAATGCCACAATATGGAAACATGAACTGATCTAAGATCATTTGTCTAGCAATTCCTAATCCTTTCACACAAATTAAGAAAAAACCTAAAGAACATACACAAGAGGAATTTTAACCCTCAGATCCATCAAATCTCACTCTTCTATATTAGGCAAAGGAATTAACAGCCTTAATGACTAAGAGGCCCAATATGAATATAATAGGATTGTAAATTATGAGCTCTCAATTTGGTAAGGTTACATCATCAATAATAGAGGGTGAGGAAGAGGAATATTGAATATAGCTCAGGTAGAACCCTAACCATGTAGGAGAGGGAAGAATTCTACTCTCTAAGTAAAAGGCAAAATAGACAAAAGGGTCAATCCCCTTATATTGAGGAATTGAAGTCCTATATGGAGACCCATATAGAATCCATCCTTATTATACATGAAGGGACCAAAATGTCTATAAAATATCTCTAAGAGGACCTATAAAATCTTAGAGAGTAATAATAAATGATTCAAGTTCCCTAAGGGATTGAGTAGGATGTATAGGATACAACTCTTAGATTATATAAAATTATTTATTTTATTCATTCTTTGAGAGTGAGATTGTCTCGTCATGTCAATAGTATAACCAAATTATTCAAAAGCCACAAAGAGGATAATAGCAAGCTAAATTTCCTAGTATTATATACCCCTATTAAGGAATTTAGCCATTTGGATTTAATTACCCCATTAGAGGCATCAAATTCTTTAAATTTAGCATTCATAAGAACATAGGAAGCCCAAAATTGGGTACTATCCTTTGAGTCTTTAGTTAATAAGTTGGTCAAGTAAGATAAAAAGGTTGAGTAAATTTTGATAAGATTAGATTGACTACAATTTGAGATAACAAAGGCAAGCTAGTGACCAGAGTTACATTTGATCAAATTATTAAACAAGTCTTTGATAACTTCAAGTAGATTCTACAAGGTTTGATCCTAGAATACATTGAGTCCAAATTGAGCACAATAAGGATGGAAAAAATCAAGGTGGAAGTGTTTAGGGTTGGCTTCAAAGCCACCAAGTCATATAAAAATATAATAATGGAGTAGATGATCAAGGTGACTAGGCCACACCTCCTAGATATGAATATAAACTAAGCACAACATGCTAAGGTGTATAAAATTTACTAGGACTTGGATGCAAATAATAAATCATCTCAACAAATCCCACCTACTAGTTTCACTATGCCAACTCCACTTGAAACTAATGATTGCAACCACGTTAGCACCACCTCATACTATAGTTCCTATGGTGATAACAATTCTATCAATTAGTGTAACTCTAGTTACTACATATTCAACCACTAGTACTACTACAATTCCAATGATAGTTTTGAGATAAGTTAAGAAAGAGATAATTTAGATAAAGGCTAATTTTGTACAATTTTCATGTAATGGTTTTAATCAAACAGTTAAGTCCTAGTTCACACACACACACACACACACACACACACACACACACACACACACACACACACACACACACACACACACACACACACACACACACACACACACACACACACACACACACATATTGTAATTAATGAATTTTTTTGATATCATGTAAATGTTGCATGACTGAGATATCTATAAGACATTGATATGTAATGGAGACTTATCTTATACTCTATAAATACGTAAACAAAGTGTTTTGAACTTTGGGGATAAGGCGACCCCTTCCCCAAGATTTATATACATGTAGAAACCTATATTCAAAGGGTCAAATTTTTTTTGAATGAATTACAAGAATAAATAAAGGATTTGAATGCCATTTAATTATGTTTGTTCTTTATTATTCCCTTTCTATGTTAATGAATTTGAAGTTTCTCTATTTATAATTAATTAAATAATTTCTATGTGTGTTAATGCTATGGATGAATTTGACTATTATATTAATGAATGTTAGTCTTAGTGTGCAATAACTATTGAAGGTTGATAAATTTCATTGATTTATATAATTAACATAAGTTTAATTAATAATCTAAGGTGTGTAGAAGTGTCTCATTTGATATAGTATTTTAGGTGTGAGCTACAGCTACCTTAGATAACTTCTCATTATAATTTATAATATTTTGTATAAAGGTATGCAACATTAGCCTTAAAAGGATAAACCTTCAGTTGAGACCAATAAGCACCCTATATCTTATTACCTAAAACTTTTAACCATGTTTATTCATGAGTGTGCAAAAACTACAAATAATAAACTCTAGTGTTTTGAGATACTTGTCCACCAAAGAGATAGACTGAGAAATTTCATTTCAAAGACATAAAACCTTCTTTCTGACTTTCCCTTGTCTTTAATTTTTTTTTAAGATCTACCCACCATAGATTAGTCTTCCACACATCCAACTCACATAGTGATTTATCCTTTTTATTAGAATCCACATATCAACCTAAAACATTGGCTAAATAACCCATATGATTAACCTATTATTCTACCACTTAATTTTTATAACCACATACCTTTAACTAATTCCCTAAAGTGTAACCTACTTCCACAGAGATCCCAAAATGTTAGAGGTTGACTCATTTAAAACTCTCTGAGGCATGAATAAAACCCATATCAACATAATATTCTAGATCACCCTCATGACTCTGGCCCTTCAAGTTCATCTATGGTATTTGAAAACTATAAGTATTCCTTCCCTAATGAAAATGACAATAATTTAGAGGATAATTCTAGTGAAGTGCAAGTATTCTATTAGTTCAATAAGAACAATTATAACCTAAGGAACAAGCATCTCTCACCACTTCTACTCCTCCCAGTAATATAGTTATTCCTTCAAATCTTAAATCTAATAATAATCCCCCTCCCCCAAAAGGGAATGATTATTATTAGCATAGAGGAATAAAATAAAGGAGGATACAATATTTTTGAGGATATGAATAAAATTAAGACCAATATCAATCTTCCTGAACTAGCACAAATCATAGAGTAGAAGATGTTATGAAAGTCCATCATAGGTAAATCTATCATAGCAAAGTCCAAGACAACCAAAAAAAATGTTATATACAAAAGTAAGCCTAAGGTTCCCCCTTTATTGTTGACCATTCAGGAATTTGGCAAGAATATACATAATTTTCTGGTAGATTCTAGAGCTTCAACTATAGTAATGCCAAATTTCATTTTTCAAAAGCTTCATTTGAATTTCAATCCATCCAAGAGGACAATGTCACAACTGGATAAAATAGTAGTGCCTATATTGGGAGAAATTAATGATGTAATAATTTAGGTTTCCACATAACCTAGATTATATATGACTATTGGCATCTTGGTAGTGGATATTCTTAAAATTTATGGATTATTATCGAGCAAAGATTGGTAAAAAATGTTAAATGGATATCTCTCAATGAACTTTTTGCATATTTGGCTACTTTGGAGGGGAATTTCTAACTATATTAGGATCGATCAAGAGATAAGGATGAAGCATCCTATTATACATTATAACATTTCCAATGAAGAAGTAATTTATAAGTCTCTTAGTCCTAGAATTTATACTTTTAATACAACACATGAAGTGTAGGAATAAATTCAGGGCCCTTCCCACCTATGGACCCTCCATTTTAATGGAGTAAGATCCATGTGAGGATTGGGTTTTGGCATCGAGTTCATTAATCCATAAGGAAATAAATTTTTAGAAGCATATGAGATTCAATTCCCATATACCAACAATAGAGAAAAGTAACAAGCCCTGATTATGGGATTATAGTTTACCCTCAAGAATAATGTCAAAGAAATGATCATATATAGAGACTCTAAACTTATGATTAACTAGTTCAAAAATAAATATCAATGCAAATTGTAATATTTAAGGAAATACATGCATAGAACTTGGGTATTATTGAATCATTTAAATCTTTCAACATAGTAGCTATCTATCTTGAGAGAACAAAACCAAGCTGCCAATTCACTAGCCACTTCATTAACAAATTTGGCACCCTTGCAGGAGTCAAAAGTGAAAAAGTTATCCATTAAATTGGTACCTTATCCTTAAAGACTAAAACATGTTGAATTTTTTTAATTATTTGACAATGACCAGTAGATATTTTAGTTTTTAACAAATTTAGGACAATTCAAATCTTAGATAATTGATGATGGGGAAAGAAGCCATAGGTTCCATGAAGAATTAGATGAAGAAGGTGATATCCAACTAAAGGAGAATCATTTCCCATTATGGATGGTCACCTTGGAAATGACCTTTGATATGGATCCTCAAGAATAATTATAGAGGTGGCTCAAGGTTAATTAATTTGAATTCAGCTCAAAAAACATGTGATAAGAAAAACACACATTTTGTTAATATTATCTTAAGTTGCACATCATATGAAAAGAAGAGGGTTAAAGAACTAATTATGAGGTATAAATATATAATTGTATGGATGTATTATTAATTAAAGATATTCAATCCTAAATTCATCTCCCATATAATTCCACTCAATCTAGATCATAAACCATTTAGACAAAGGCAAAGGCTAGTTAATCCTATCTTAAAACTATTGATCTATAAGGAAGTAGAGAAGTTGTTAAGTGTTAGGATAGTTTTACTTATCAATCTTTCAAATTGGGTGGCCAATCTAATTTCAATTAGGAAAAAGAGTGGTGAGATCAGACTATGTTGACTTTAAGAATCTGAATAAAGCTTTTGAGAAGGATAATTATCCTTTGACCTCCTTAAATGAGGTAATATAAATTGTGAGTGGGTATTAAATTATTTATTTATTAAATAGATTTTTAGGCTATAATAAAGTACTAATCAAATCAGAGGATAGGATGAAAAAAAAATTTACTATAAAATGGGGAACATATGCATACAAATGAATGCCATTTGGGCTGATTAATGTTGGGGATACTTTTTAAATAGCAATAGTTCATGCATTATAAGGAATTATACACAAGTTCATAATCATATACATGGATGATCTCACTATTTTATCTAAAAATAGTGCTGATCATATTGACCACCTTCAATCCATTTTTGAAAGGCACGAGAAATTTGTGTGTCACTTAACCCCAAGAAGAGTATATTTAGCATTACCAAAGTTAAACTATTGGACTACATTATTACTAAAGATGGGATCACCATTGACCCAAATACAATTCAAGGGATTTTAAAAATAATGTTCTTAAATAGTAAAAGGAGCTCAAATACTTCTTTGGGAAGAAAATTTTCATAAGGAAATTTATATCAGGGTTTGTAGAGCTTGTCAAACCCCTAAACGCAATGCTCAAGTAGAATGCCAAAGTGGATTGGACACCTAGAAATATTTTCAAGACATAAAGAAGGCTATTTCACAAGCCCTGGTGCTAGTAAGCCCATATTTCACTAAAGACTTTTTCTTGTACTCATTCACCTCAAAAAATACTATTGTTACCATAATTATACATAAAAGGGAATAAAGTGAGCATCCTATCACTTTCATGAGCACTAATTTGAAATATGTAGATCTTAGATACTCCCTGATTCATAAACAAATCTTCACTCTCATCAAATTGGTTAAGAATTTTAGGCACTACATCTTCCAAAATAGGACAATCACCATAGTACCAGATCTTTTTGTCAAGTTTACATTGGGATGGAATGAATTGGGGAGTGAAGAGGTAAATATATGGTAAAGTTACAAGAGTTTTATATTAAAATTAAACATGTTAGGATTGTTAGAGAATAAGGCATTGTTCAGTGGATGATTGAACTAGACCCATGCATCACCATCAAAGAGGTCTACCAAACACAAGTTTCCCAAGAGGATTGGTATTCATGTATTATTCAGTGCTTACTCAATAAAACATGCCCCTAAGAAATAAAGAGATTCTCATTATATGATTAGTAAATGAATCCTCTACAGGAAGAACTATGAAGGCATCTATGTAAGATGTGTGCCACATGAAGAAGCTTAAGAGATCTTAGAAAATTTACATCAAAATAATGGTAGTGACCATCCATTTAGGAATACTATAACCCATAAAATACTCATAATGGGTTATTATTGGCTGATGGTCTTTAAGGATGCTCATTTTCAAGTGAGGACATGCCATGAATGCCAAGTCTTGGTAAAAATAGAAGTACATGTAGCAATGCCACTATAGCCTATGATTGAAGGTAGGTTGTTCACACAATGGGGCTTGGATCTCATTGGTGTTATAAAACTAAATTCCTCAACTAGGCATAAATCTGTGCTCACTATGACAAATTATTGCACTAGATGGACTAAGGTAGTAGCCACCAAGAACTCAAGAGCCCAAGATGTGATCAATTTTATTGAAGAGCATATCACAACCAAAATTGGCACACCTATCTCTTTGGTTTGTGAAAATGGTCAAAAATTTTGATTATTTTATTTTACCTAATGGGCCCATGATAATCATATTATAATCAGATCATTCTCTAATCTCTACCCATAAGGGAATAGATTGGCTAAGTCAACCAACAAGAACTTCATAGATGCTATCAAGAAATCAATCATAGATAAACCTAGGGAGTGGCATCTCTTACTAAAATATGCACTCTAGGTAGATTAGAATCGCTATAAATAGGCCCTTAAATCCTCACCTTATCTACTAGTTTATGAGAAATAGCTAATGTTCCCAATCATGTTGAAGTTACCAATATATCAATTTATGTAAGAATACATGGAGCCCAATGAAAAAATAGAGTCCAATTGTTGGATATCATCAAAATGGAATAATCTAAGAATGAATCATTTAAAAACTTCAAAAAACATGAGGACATGGTCAATAAATGGTTTGATAAGAGATAAAAATTCAAAACATTCAAGATTTAGGACATGGTGCTACTATGTGATAAAGCCCATGAGAAAATAGGAATGCATGATAATTTTAACCCTTTGTATATAGTACCATATCAGATCTCTAAGATCTTGGGTAATAATTCATTCCATTTGAGATATCTCCAAGATAATTATTTGACATATCCAATTAACAAATAGTTTTTGAAAATTACTTCATTACTACTCCATCTAAATAGGTCTCTGAGTAACGATAGATGTTCTGGTAGAGGTAAGATTAGGTTATATTTGATTTATTAGTTAGTATCATGATTTAAGTCATTTTATTTTATTATATTAATTCATGTTTTATAGATTAGTTAAATTTTTTTTCACTATTTTACTTTGCTTCGTCAAGTGTATTTGCATTAGGTAGTTTTCCTAGTTTTCCCTTGATTTTTGTGGTAATCTAAGTTGATCAATCTTGGTAAAATAAAATGAAAATTTGGATGTTTTTAATCCAAATTTAATCAGTGGGTGTTACATCCTATAATTTAAAATTCTTAATCCAAGAAAGCAATGATAGAGTTATCCATGACTATCACCCAAAACTAATGATTCCGTCAGGTATGTAAAATTTTCTCTCATAGTTCTATGAAAATTTATAAATATATCCTTATCCCCTTGGGTTAGATTCACATAAAATTCTAATAATTTTTTAAGGTAATAACTATTGACAAGGGTAAGATTTGATAGGGACATTTTCATTAACCAAAGTTTTACTAAAACTAGCTCATGGTGGTCACCTTCTTTCCTATTTCAATTATAAATCGTATATATAATAAATGGAATTATCCAAAAGTACAAAATAAAATAAAAGAGTATTAGGATCCCACATGATGAAATAATTTTAATGTATCATTCATCATGGAAAATATGAATAAATAAAGAAGATGTGATCAAAGCTATCTCTTTTGGGGTTATGGATGCCTAGCTAGAAGCAAATAAATGCCCAAGCTCCCAAATGTTTATGAACTTAAAACCAAATCATAATTAAACCTACAAATCACCCCATGTATTTGCCTAAAACCTTTTGACAAGAGATAAACAACATCACTTTACCACACACAAGTCTAAGGTATAAGTGAAGTTAGTATGTTGAATGGAATTATTAAGAGTTTATTTTCATTTTTGATTTAATATTTTTTTCTAAAAAGTTTTATGGTTGATATTGGAATTGAAAAACTATGTATTTTGGGTTCTTGAAAACTTGGGATCATTCACCCCTCCAAGTTTCCATTTGTTGTATTCAACACACCCGACCTTGGTATTTTTTTCTTTGAAAAGTGGGGACCCCCTTTATTTTTAGAGGATGTATATATTATTTAGTTGTGTATGAGTCTTATTATTTGAAGGAGATTTATATTTTAGACATTAAGTAACATTTTCATGCACTTATTTTCATTTTAAAGGACTTATTGAAACTAACATATGAATGGATATTTGGGAAGAATTATTATGTATCATAGGTATTCAGATAGGCTTAATTGGATTCAATTCATTTGAAAGGTTTACGTTTGATAACTTTTTAGGCTAAACTTATCATTGGGAACTTTGTCATTCATAATATTTAATTCATAAATTTTTCTCTTTATAAAATTTTTCTTTAGGAACTTTCCCTCAATAACATTATTTCATTTTTTTGCAGTCAACAATTTTTTCTTTGGCAACTTTCCTTCAAAACTTTTGGTATTCAGAAACATTGATCTTTGAAATATTTTGGTTATTTGGATATGTTTACTTCATAAATTTTATCATTTGGAAACTTTTCCTTTGGTAACTTTATCTCAGTTGGAAACTTTCTTTCTAATAAATTCATTCAGAAGCTTTACAATTCGATAACTTTCTAGGTGGTGACTTATCTTTAGGAACTTTTGTATTCAGAAGTTTACTTTGGAAATTTTTGTCTTTAGAAGTTTTTCCTTAGAAAATTTATATTGAAAGATTTACTTTAGAAATTTTGGTCTTTGAGAGGCTTTCCTTAGAAATATTCTTTTTGGCAACTTTCATTTAGAAGGTTTACAAATCAGGAACTTTCTATGTGATAACTTCCTCCCAAAAATAATCTCTTTAAAGAGTACTTAGTCTTTGGGAACTATTCTTGTAGTGGATTTTGGATAAATTATTTTGGATTAAATTTATTTTAAAGAGAATTTTGATTTTTGGGGTCTTTCACATGAATATTAGTCTCACCATATCATACTAGTAGGCTTGAAGACAAAGTTTGACTCCCCCAACTAAACCATATAGTGACAAATGGTAAAAGGAAAAGGTAACACCATGACACCCTAAATGAGAAAGCATCCTACATGGCATGTACACTAGGACTAGGTGGTAAAGTCTAAATTTAATGAAGGTGATGATCTTGTAGACATTGGTGATTAATGGTGTTTCAATTAGAATGAATGAAAAAAGTTATAACATCGAGCCCCCAATAAAGTTCATCTCATTTGCTTTTTAAAAGCTTGAGGAAACATAGCATTCTAGAATCTCAAAATCCCTAATTATGAATATAATGACTTATGGCTCACATAATTCAATTTTTACACTACCATTTTTTAAATCTTGAATCATACCAACATCCATTAAAATCTATGACAACTTCATCTAGGTCACACAAGGGACCCTCAACACCCTCTAGGTTTTCTATCAAGGAATTCACTAAATACTTAGACATGGATTTTGATGCAACTATGTTTGACAATCATTATGTCAATTACTCAAATCTATGGGAGGTCATAGATAATGTTGATTCATTCATATTGGAAGAGGACATATCATGTAAGGAAAAATAACCTATAATGGACCTACTCCCATTCAAGTGATATGCCCTTCATTATGTAGCTACCAAATCAGAAGTCATGCCATGTATAGACTTATTGTGAGGCCTATTATTCAAAGGCAAATTTTTTGATGATTGTTATATACACTACATCAAAAATAACATAGTTATGTCATACATCTCTAGAGAATAATTCATGAGGTATTTAAGTCTCCTTATCCCAGATGTTACATTTGACTTACATATTTTAGTCACTTAGAATAAAAGTAATAATGTAGAGTGAGTAGTATGGAAGTGCCTTATCCCAAGTGAGACATTCACTATCAAATATCATACTAATAATCCCATCCCTATCACCTTATTTAGGATATGG
Source organism: Torreya grandis (assembly GCA_037957365.1). Taxonomy (NCBI): domain Eukaryota; kingdom Viridiplantae; phylum Streptophyta; class Pinopsida; order Cupressales; family Taxaceae; genus Torreya; species Torreya grandis. The sequence goes on from JARHVA010005698.1 coordinate 503,739, forward strand.
ATTCCCATAGACATGGTATTATTGAACCAACTTTTTATCTACTTGAGCATCCACTTCTTACATCTAGATTGGGTACCCCTACTGGTCTTGCTCATTACTTTATATCACACCTATATGTTAGGGAAAGTCATTAGTTCCCACTTACATGAACAAATTTTACACAAGGATAAGAGACCCTAAGGAGGAAATTTTTATATAATGTCATACTTATTGGATGTAGTTATGGGAACTGTGTATAGGTATAATGGGGTTATATGGAGTCCCAACATGGAGTCCCAACATTGATTTTATCAAGAATAGAATATGTGATGTTTATTCTTCCATCCACGTATATTCATATGTTAAGAACACTTTCAAAATAGCATAGGACCTTTACCCTCCAATTTGGATGGCCATTCATGGTTGGCCTATGGCTAGGATTTCAACCAACATTGCCAAAACACTCACCAATTTGGAAGACTATTAGACCTACCCTAATTATGTCATCATCATAGTTTTTGGCCACAGGGTAAACCCTATTTGGATCCCCAAGATTGTCCCGAATAAAGTGGCTAAATAATAAATTATCTTCCAAACATGGAATGGTATAGATGAAGATCTAACAAAGAATAACAAAGGCACTTTCCATAGCTCCTATATCTCTATTCAAACGATGAAATATACTTTCAAGAGGCATTCTAGGAAAGTTGGGAATGTGAGGAGATCATATGCATTTTCCACTCTACCCCATAAGGATTGGGGCCCCCATGGGAGAGCATAAAGAAATATCCACAACCCAGGCATCCCATACAAACATGATCCATTTGACCATTACTTCCTATTTCTTAATGCCAAAGATGATGAGGAAGTAAAATAAAGAGTAGTGAAGTGGGATTGAGTGAAGAATTATTGAGGGTAATATAAGATTACCCCTCCCTTATAATCAGCCAAGCTAAATTTAGGATCCCACCACTAGAAGGATGGAGATCCTCTAACTTTTGGAGTGGTAACACCTACCAACAACTAGAAGACAAAGGTCAATATCCCTAAAATCCATCTATTATGCTGATAATTTAACAAGAGCAAGAATAAGTGATGGGGAAACCATCAATTGCTAAAGAATAAGAGAAAGGGATAGAATAGGTACTAACTTCCACATAAGAAGAAGAAGAAACTCCTTTAGTTTAAGCATGCATTGTTAAACTAAGGAGAGTTAAATAAGAATTAGTAGAGGAGTTGACACAATAAAAGGACATCATAAGTAGGGAAGAGGTGGAGATCATTTCATTAGATTATTATAATGAGGAATAAATGGCACCTATTATGGCATATTCAATAGCCTTAACATCTAGTATGAATCTCCCTCCTCTTGCCCAATAGGTAACTATTCCACAAGATAGGAAAATGACACTATGATATCAAAAAAAACCAAGGTAGGAGAGACCTCAGATTCCATCCATGAAAGTAACTATTAGAGAGGAACAACCTTCAGCTAAAGGAAATCCAATTCAAGAAGTGGATGAGGAAGAGCTACAACAAGCCAAGGTCTTAAGCTTGTAAGCACTAAAAGCAAAGGCACCCTTCAGTGGTGATTAGTCTTGTAAAGGTTCTCTCTTTACTACCCCCTTAGGTATTTTTCCTCTAATTTCATTAATAGTCACTTCTACCATGCCTTTTCCAGTTATTTCCACTTTCATCCTATGTAATCACCCTTTATTGGTCTTGTTTTCATGCACCCCACTTCTACTCTTCCAATTGACACATCTAATTCTTTAACCATTGCCACTACAGTCTCCACCACTATAGTCTTCATTAATTTGGTATCCATCCCTTTAGCCATAGTTTTTTCCATCCCAATCTCTATTCCCATACTTTTAGTCTCTAATTTTTTTTCCACTACCACCATCTAACCCATCACTCAAATATTTGCCTCCTCTATGGAATTGAGTTCATCACTACCTTCTTCAAGACTAGTCCAACCATAATAGTAGAAACAACTAAGAGGGACCCAAAAAGGAAACCATTATATTTTATGCACCCCATGCCACAATTCAAGAACATAGACTGGTCTAAAATAATTTGGCCCTTGATGCCCAAACCCTCCATTGAGCTTGAACCTAAGCTTCGGGATCATGTACAAAAATAATCCCAACCATCAGATTCTTCAAATCTCACTCTTCTAGATTGGGCTAAGGAGTTAAGATCCTTATCTTTTAAGACACCCAATCTAAATATTACTGAGTTTACCACTGTAATTTCACTTTTTGATAAAGCCACAGCCTCAATTCAAAGGGTTAAAAAAAGAAAATTTGAGGATAGCACTAGGAGAGGGTTGATTTTGGAGGAAAGAGAAGAAATTTACTCCCTTTCTAAAAGTCAAGAGAAGAATAAGGTTTAGTCACTAAACAATGAGGACCTCAAGTCCTATATGGATACCCATATTAAGGTAGTACTAGCCATGCATGAGGGAATGGATCTTCCAAAAAAGAATTGGAAGAAGAATTCGAAACTCTTAGAGAGAAGAAAAAAATGATATGAGTTCCCTTTGGTATAGATCAGGATGTACAAAATGTAGCCTTAGGTTGTATTAAATTTTTTATACAATTCATTCTTCGAGATTCCAATTGGCTCTTTATGTAAATTCAATAATAAAATTTTTTAATCTTCTTAGATGAGATGAAAACAAATTGAATTTCTTGGTATTATACACCCCTAATAAAGCATTCAGCCACCTAGATCTGATGACCCCTTTAGAGGTAGCTAATGCATTGAATTTATCTATCATCAGGACACAAGAGGCCCAGGATTGGGTGTCATCTTTTGAAGCTTTTGTGAATAAGCTTGTATAATAGGGAAAATAAGTAGCATAAATTTTGGGTCAGCTTGAATTAACAAAAGTCTAAGATAACACAGGGAAGATGGTATCTTGAACCACTTTTGATCAAATGATTTAGCAAGTTTTGGATGGTTTGGAATAGATTTTACAAGGATTTATCTTGGAGGACATTGAAGTAAAATTAATCACAATAAGGAGGAAGGCAATAGAGATAGAAGACTTCTAGGTTGCCTTCTAAGGCACCAAGACTGAGCATACAAAGCTAATAGAATGAATAAGTAGGGTAAATAGACCTAATATTCTTAGTATGAACTTAATTTGTGCATAACATGCTAAGGAATACAATTATTATCATGAGTTAGATGTAAATAATAAAGTATCATCAGCACCACCTTCTAGTTCCTCTCCTCTTATACCACTTACAATGCTAATTATAACACTATCATCAACTTCAGCCCCTTCTAGCTCAAAAAATACATAAACACGACCTCATAGTTCAAATCCAACTATAAATATATTCCAAATAATGAGTTCATCAACAAGTATAGCTCCATTCACCATGTCTACAACAACAAGCACAATGGTAATTCCAACAATAGTTTTAAAAAGTGTTAAGCAAGAGCCAATTTAGCCTAAAGTTAAAGGTGATTTTTTATATAATTTTGCATGTAATGATTACAAATTAGTAGTTAAGTTTAGTTACATCCATGTTTTAATTAAATAAATTATTTTTTACCAGTATGCACATGTTACATGTCTGAGGTATCTATAAGTTATGACATATAATTGAGACTTGTGATCTAGTCATTCAGGATGTAATCAAAGTTTTTTATACTTGGAGGATGAGGTGATTCCTTCCCCAAGTTATTTATATATATGTAGGACCCTATTTTTAAAGGGTCAAATTTTTGGATCAATATACAAGAAGAGATCAAGAGATTGATTGTTAGGCAACCATGTTTGTTCTTCCTTCTTTCTTTTTTTGTGTTAATGAAACTAAATTTTCTTTGTCTATATTGATTCAATAATTTTTAAGTATGCTAATGATATAGATGAATATGATTATTTTAATTAATGAATATTAATCTTATATTTGAAAAATAAATTGAGGATTCATAGGTCTCATTAGTTTAAATAGTTAGTATATGTTGAATTGATAATCCAAGGTGTGTATAGGTATCTCTTTTGATATAGTATTCTACGTGTGAGTCATAACTACCCTAGACAACTTTCTAGTATAAACCGTAATGTCTCAAATAAGGGTGTGCAACAGTATCCTTAAGGAGATAAACCTTAAGTTGAGATCATTGAGAATATTATATTTTTTATTTCAGATTACTAATCATGCTTGTTTGTGAGTGTACAATAGTTACAAACAACAAACACTGGTCTTAGAGATACTTATCTACCAAAGAAATAGTCTTAGAAGTTATCTTTCAAGAACACATAACCTTCTTTTATATCTTACCCTTCTTTCCCTTTTGAGTTTATTTGAGGTCTACCCACCTTAGAATAATTCTCAACCCATCCAAATTTCCTATTGATTATTATCTATTGGATTCTATGCATCCATCCATAAAACCTAGTTAAACAACCCATAAGCTCAACCTACTATTCCAACACCTAGTTATTGTAACCATATACATGTAACTCACCCTAGAGTGGAACCTTGTTTAATAAGATCCCAAAACATTAGAGGCTACCTCATTCAAATTGTTTGAGGTGTGCGTAAAACCCACGTCAACAAAGTTGAATCTTAGATCAATGAGATGGAAAAATATTTTGAGATTCAAAATTATTCTAAAGTGACTAAGGTCATTTGAAGAGCTTATCAACTATCTAGTGAAGCAAAAATTTGGTAGGATAATAAGAAGCTTGATATGAGTCTTTATTTCACTACCACTACTTGGGAGTAGTTTGTGACTAATTTTAGAGCATTATGGCTACCAAAATTGTATTTTGATTAGAATTTAAAAGATTTTAGAATATGAATCAAGAGAATTTTTTAATAATGAATACTTGGAATAATTCACAAATCTCTTGAATTATGTTCCATAGTATCATAAAGATGAAAATTTCTATATTAGGAAGTCCATTATAGACTTAAAAACCCAAATAGAATGTGAAGTAGATGTGCATGGACCATCCACCATGGACCAGGTCTTTAAGAAGGTAGTTTAGAAAGAACAAAAGTTAAAATCACTAATTGGGGTAAAAAAAATTCAAAAAAAATATTGGAAGTTCAAAAACACCCTTCAAGAAAAATAAATAAAATTAGAATGGGAATTCCAAGAACTAATTTAATATCCATAATGAAGGATTCAGTAATGCTTCAAGAAATAAGAAAACTAGGATGTGGTTTTAAATAAGGATTCAATGGAGTTAATCAAGCTAAGAGGAAAGGACCACCTGGTGGATGCTTTACATGTGTAGGAGACCATTATGCTATGGATTGTCCTCAGTGAAAGACATATAGTAGAAATAATAATTCATCCACCTATACATCATAGTAGGTAACATGTCAGCAACATATTCACATAGCAATTGATAACTACTAAGTAGAATTTCAAGCCTCTCCCATTAAAGTATCAGGTAGTTTGTTTGGGAAACCTATTTTTTTATAGATACAAGAGCCACTGAATGTTGTATCTCTCCTAGAATTTTAAATAAATTATCTAGAAAAGCTATTTTTATGGAAAATGCTTTGTCAGTTTAGTATTGGAATGAATCCAAGGTTAAGGTTGATATATGTATTGCTAGAGCTAAAATAAAGTTTCTAGAATTCACTATGATCATTGATTTTTATGCATCACCACTAGGGTCATATGATGTGATCCTAGGAGTGAATTGGCTCTCTAAACACAGCCAAAATTGATTATTTTCTTAAGAATTTTGAATGTTTATATGATTTTTTAAATCTAACCCAAATCCAATGAGATAAGAGAGAGTTGAAACTAAGGCAAATTTTAGTGATTCAATTGAAAAGTCTTAATGAAAGGGATGTCAAGCATTCCTAGTCAAAATGGATGAAATTAGTGAAGCTAAGGAGCCCTCTTTAGAAGACTGTCCATTTATAAAATCATCTTAGGATGTTTTTATATAGGAATTTAAGGGTTTACCTCCTAAAAGGGAATTTTACTTCATCATTGATATCATTCCAGGGTTAGAACTATAATCTAAGGCTCCATACAGAATGATAACAACTGAGTGAATCATATTAAAGGCCCAACTTTAGGATATGTTCACCAAAGGGTTTATTTATCCAATTATTTCACCATGGGGTGAAATTTTAGCCTTTATCAAAAATAAAGACATAACCCTTCATCTATGCATTGACTACCGAATGCTTAATAAGGAAACAATCAAGAACATGTATCTTTTACCTTACATTGGTGATATTTTTTATCAAATGCATGGTGAAATAATGTTTTCAAATATTTATCATCACATGAAATACCATCTATTGAGAATTAGAGAGTAATATATTCTAAAAATAGCTTTTAGGTCTCATTGTGGGCAGTTTAAGTTCATAGTACTTCCTTTTGGGCTAACTATATTGCCCTAAACTTTTAGGCTAAAACTTAGGTAATATTTTTTATTTTTTTATTATATTTATATATTAATTTTCCAAGGGCTCCCATTTGGTGATAATATGCTCCACATGTACATTCCCCATCCCTTTTTTTCAACTTGCAAGCGACCAAAATCTTTTAAACATATATTTTAGTTTTGTCATAAAGCTCAATCTACTTAGTGATTCATTCATTCATTATTCCAACCTAATCATCTTGAGACTTTCTTTTCGCATTAGGCACTTTTGAGGATTTTTCTAATTGGCCATCTTTTATTGCCTTTCTCTGGTTATTATTTCATGCTATCATCCTTTTTAGCATTGGAAAGATAGAAATAATGTTATAATTAATCATGATGCCTATGGAATTTCATTTTTTGTTAATAAAAAGATTGTTATTATTTCATCAATTTACGTAAAAGTGCATGAATCATTATTTTAGGCCTTCTTAGGCTCATAGAATGAGGTATTCAAACCCAAAAATCACTTTTATACATTTTTTGGAATGTGAATCCATTACATGGTGCCATGAGTCTTCCATGGTAGATGTAAAATGGTCCTAAATAAAATATATGTTCATTAGTTTTGAATTTTGTTGGTAGTTCGCTATGAACAATCACTAACTCTACAAACTATCTTAAACCTCCCTAAAACCCTAATAAAGACTTGATGAGCAAGATTTTATTAAAAACATCTTATAATGGATTTAATATATTATAAAACCTATTTTAATAGGTATAGGACTCTCTCAAGTAATTTATCAGAGAGAAGACCATATAGAAAATGGCTTATTTATCAAAGTTTTATAGTTTACCTCAAAATTTGGATTGATCAAGGAATGAAAATAGATTGGATAGGATTATATATGCTCAATTCATATGTCCATGATGTTTTTTGATGTATTTATAGCCTTATAATTTCATAAATAATTCATTCAATTTAGCTAATCACATGCAGATTTAAATATAAGGAATGGAGTCAATAAATTAGTATACAAACCAACATTGGTCATTAAGTCATATTTTTATATGTGATTTAATATGACCTTAGGGTCATATAGTTCCTATAAACATGATTTTTATTTTATAATTTCATGACATGAAGGTGATCAAGCATGAGAAAGATCAGACAGTTATTGAGTGTTCACAAGCCTAATATGACAATGAACTATAAAGATTGTTTTCATGAAGTGGTTGGATCTAAAATGTCTTGTACAGATTAGAGGATGTTATATGGGGTATATTTTAATTTTATTTGAAATTATATTTTCATCTATGGAGATTAAAGGTATTCCAAGGGAACATGGTATACATGTTACTAGACAAACCTAATGCAATTAGGTCTCTATGAGTCCTAATAGAGAAATAAGTCTATAAGGTGTTGTGACCAACCAATATGTAATTGAATTATTTCTAACTAATATGTTAATAAGGTCTTAAATATAATTTTATGACTGATATTTAAGGAATAAGGTAGATGGTTGACTGTATTGTCATATGATCATTAGGCTTGTATATAAGCAAATTGATCTTGTTGATGTAAGTGAAATTGAAGATGAATGTGTAGAATAATGTTGAAAAACATATTTTAAACCCTTATAGTAGAGAATACAAGTATTCATGATAATTTTTTTATATTTTATACATATTAATATTAGGGATATATGACCCAATCAAACTTGATGAGCGTTAGACAAGCAAAGAAGAGTATGCATTGAGATTAAAGAGAAGAGAAGGAAGAAGTGATCGTCATATATTGATTGAGAAACAAATGAATCAGGTGATTGTCATAAATTAGAGTTTAATAAGTTGGTGTTTAGTCACAAATGGATTTGTAGTTTCCCAGTAAGTGGGTGCTTGTTAAAACATTGGTCAAGTGGGTGCTTGATAGTTTGGGTTGGTGCTTCAAGTTGAGTTGGTACTCAATAGAATTTGATATTTTGTAAAAATTTATAGGAATATAATCCAATTTGATAGGTTATAGTGATTTTTATTTCCTTCAAGGGTTTCTCACTTATATTGTGTTATTCTCATTATTTCATGTTTGTGTGATTGGTTCTTGATGCATTAATTGATCACTCCATTGATTTGATGGTTAATGAAAGGTAATGTATAGTTGTAAAAGCTTTATAAGGTCACTAATTCACCCCCCAACTCTTAGTGAATTATTATTCTAATAAATAGTAAGATATCATGGTCCATTGAAGTAGGCCTAACAACTTAAAGGAGATCATAGAAGCACAAGCATGTCTAGTCATCAAGTACAAGGAAGTTTACAAACCAACAAGGCCCCTCTCTTCAATGATACTAACTATGAATTTTAGAGCATCAGAATCAATAATTATGTAATTTCCTTGGGATATGACATATGTTAGTTATTTGTTGATGGATTCACTACACTTCTTACACTACCAATTGATGCAGTAGCCAAAAAGGCAAGTAAAAACAACTCTAAGGCAATGAGTGTCATCCTATGTGATATTTAAAAGGTAGAATTTGTAAAGGTAATGCATTGTGATTTAGCCAAATAAATTTTGGAAATTTTCTAAACCATTTATTAATGAGATATCAAATTCAATTTGTAAAAATTGTAGACCTCTTAAACGTAGATTGAAATTCTAAGAATGAAGGAGGATGAAAACATTGCATCTTATCTATTAAGAGTAGATGAAGTGGTAAATGTCATCAAAGGTCAAGGAGAAAAGCTAGAAGAATTAATATTAGTATAAAATTTACTAATATCCCTAACAACCAAGTTTGAATCAAAAGTCTCTACTATGAAGAGATCAAATATCTCAACAAACTTTAGACGGATGATCTTCATCGTATCTTGAATGCTTATGAAATGAGAATAAGTAATGGAAGACCTTCCAAGAAGGAAGTTGCATTCAAATATTTAAAAAAATAGAAGGTAAAAGGTCAAGGATGATGTTGATATAGGGATTGATGATGAAAATATAGAAGCCATGTTTGTCAAAAAACTAAGGAAAGGATTAGGTAAGTATAACGGCAAGTTGACATTTAAGTGCTTTTAATGCGGTAAGATTAGTAACTTTAAATCCAAGTGCCCTAACAAAGATAATAATGAACATGATGGATAGCATGATGAACATCATGGTAAGGATAATAAGTTATTTAATATTGACTAGAGAAAAAAAACTTCAAGAAATATGAAGGCAAGAAAGGTCATTTAGGAACAAGAGAAGTTTTTATACCAAAGAAGATATTAGCTCCTCTGATATAATAGATACAAGTATATCTGATAGTGATGATGATAGCATTGATCATGATAAAAATAAAATTATATTAATGGCCATATAAATAAATAATGAAGATTGTTCAAAAAGGAAAAAAATTATGCAAAATGAAAAATTAGATGAAGAAGAGGTTGAAGTGAACCTTGAGGTACAATTGGTGAGTGATCTAGAAGAGTTGAAGTTCCAAATAAGGAAGAATTAGAAATTGAGATCATGGTTTAAGGGTTATAAGGAACAAATCAGTCTCTTTAAGGAGAGACTAAGCAACAACACCAGTGAACATGAAGAGATCATTAAACAGTTGAAAACTCATATTAAGATTGTTAATGCAAGTCTTAAGACCAAAGAGGAAGAATGTACCAAGTTTAGAATAGAAATGGAGTCCTTGAAGGTATAATTGGATCAGGAAACAATAAAATTAAAGACATCACAATTTTTAAAAGAGAACTAAAATTATTGATTATGTTTTGAGTATTTATAAGTCTCCACATGATAAGATAGGTCTTGGATTCGAACAAGACCAAAAGGAAAACAAGGAGAGTCAGACCTCAAATGAAAATGGACTATCAAGAAGTGATGGTACTAATAAAGTTAAGACCTATGCATAAACTCTCAAATTATATATCCAAATTAACCATCAACAAGTCAAGAAGAATTTAACTCCTTCAAGACATAACAAAAGTAGAGGTGCATCATTAAACAGTCATCAAAAGAGAATTCCTATGAAACATATAAGGTAGGTGAATTGTTACATCCTAATTTCACTTTAAGTCTTATAACCTTTGAATCCATGGTTTATTATGGTTATCATTTGATTATTATTGATTTTATTGAGATTTATAACATATACTAGTTATAGGAAAGTGATATGCTAACTAGTTTACATAATGGATTAATTATGTGACAATTATATATTCTTAATTTTGTACATTTTAGATGTATATCTGTTAGTTATACATCATTATTTTTTTATATATATGATGACTAAAACTAACTACCTACTTGTCATGAGATAGATACAATATTTATCCTTCCATAAAATCATGATGGAGGGATGGCATCATTAGAGAGGATGGTATAAATGGGATAATTTGGGGGATGATAGAGGAACTGCTAGTAACCCAACACACACACCATAGTGGAATAAGTTGATTAAACTCTCTATTAGATTTAGATAAATAGTTTAATTATGAGTGATAATATGCTTTTGTTATTATCATGTTTTGATTTATGCTTCTAATGACCTAAATTATATGATCTAATGTATAATTATAGTTCATAGAATTATGCATACAATGTTGTTATATAATTATGTATTCGATGTTGACACAAATCTTGTTGCCTAAAAGAGTGGTAGGTCTAAATTTTATTTGATAAATACCATTTTCTTGATTTTATGTCTTTTAGTATAAGATTTTTTCATAAATGTTAACCATATATTAATTGATATATATATAAATATAGATAATCAATATACTCTAGTATTTAATAAAATAGTTATTTTGAAATAATTGGATTATCATTTGGTTTGAGTATCTTTTAAAGATATAGTTATATTGTTATGTTTAAGTTAACTAAATACTAACTTAATATTTACAATTATAATGCATGGTTTACTTTTAAAATAAAATTAAACATGTCCTTTAGCACATTATATTTTATCATTTTAACCAGTCAACTTTGAATCCATGTTAGTTTTTAGTATTATAGATTTGCATGCATCAATAATGAAGTCTGCTAGTTGTGTTTGGAAACTAGTATTCCTTGTGATAGGCTGAACATGAGTTAATTACTTGAAAATGAGTAGTGAATATTTAACTGAGTTAGATATGTATGAAGTGAAGTTTAGTATTTATCTATGATAAATATATCTATTATTTTATGATTCTTTAAAACTAAGTTTAAAACATTCAACATAAGTATACATATAGGGGATTTTATGTATAGCTTATAAATGAATGACTATATCACATGGGAGATATATTATAGTTGGATGGATAAACCCTATAGCAAATCTAGGAACTTGTATGCCAAAAATAAGTTGTATATAACTAGTTGTGAGTAGTGGAACTTTACCTATATAGATTAGTTATAGAGATGCTTGGTTAATTGTGTAAAGTTAGCTATTATATAAATATGCTTATGATTAATATTACAAATGAATTCATGTGATGTTTAAGTAATTATAAAATTGATGTGATTCATGCTCAGATAATAGAATATTTGAATAGTAATAGTTATATTCATTATATATGAAGTATCATTATGTATGAGATTTATTAAATGCATTTGAAGGATTAAATGCATAGTTATAATAGCACACTCATATACATGCACTATAGCTAAGTAATATGCGATTACTAAGTGAGGAAGATAATATTTTGTAAAATAGTATAAGGATGCACATAGATTTACATGAGTATTAGAGATATGAATAATGTTATATAGTTTAGAAATATCACTATAATTGGTGCAAATAATATCAAAGATAGACATCTATGTGGTAATGTTACTATACTCTTAAATGATTAAATACTATATCCATGATTGATATAATTATATGACCTAAATCTGTACTATGGATATTCTTGAAATGCTAGTAGAGACCAAGTAGTATAATTGTAGCATAATAGTGTTATGCAAACATGGTGATAAGGTAAAATCTATAGTGTCATATAAATATGAAATGCATAGTCTGTGTAGAGTTTAATCACAGAAAAAGAACATTATGAATACCTTTTATAGTGGTTCTGAGTTAGAGGTTATTTTATTATATGTTAATAATTAACATTAAATTAACGAGAATGGAATATTAATGTCTAGAGAAGTCTAAATGATTTTAGTACTCATGATTCTTCTAAAAGGTTCATAAAAGTAATGATTGTAGAAATATTGTAAAACCTTAATTTGTGTCATTAACTAATCTTAGTATATATATGAAAATAGTAATGAAAACTTGTGTGTAGTATATATTGTGAGAGTATTAATATGTACAAGTGTTTATACTTTTATAGCATAAAATAGTGCATCATGATGTGTAACTAGAAATTATGTTTGTTTTGATTACTAATTTATAGTATAATCTAGGCTATACCTAAGTGGTATAATCTTGTACTTAATTATTATTATTTATAATTTTAAGATTATATGTACATATTTGAGTTGGGTACTCATGCACAATGATCTATGATATTATGGGATGTCATAGAGTTCTACAATATAAAGGTATGTTATACCTAGATGGTACAAACTATCATTGATATATTTAGACCCACACCTACGTAAATTTTTGTGTGATGATTATTAATTTGAATAGTTGTTTTATGATAGTTAGTAGGATATTATGCGTGTGTGAATACAACCTTGAGAGTATAAAAAATACGAAGACAAATAATAATGTAAGATTCATTCATACATTGATTGGATATATGTATGATTTGATTACTCCTAGGTTTAACAGGGTATGTGATGTCATTATCGATATGATGTAAATTTAATGAATCTTGGGGTTAAATTATGTTATCAATTATCAATTTTTTGATATTGTGTAACGAGTGAGATAAACTTAACTATATTAATAGCATCACAATGTCAGATGAAGGCAATCCTGATCAAGTGGTGTGTATGAATTTGAGTGATGTATAGATTTCTAGTATTTATATATTACTATGGAAAGTATGCTTAGTGATACAATATCATTTCATGAGTATGTTTTACATATTTGTGAGATATCTTAAAATAGAATGGGTTTTCTATGATACATTGCATGTTTAATTTTAAAAATCATACATCACATGGGTACTTGCTTGTTACTCTAGATTCTCACACCATCACTATCTACCTATCCATGAAGGGAGGGTCATTCCCTAATATGGTATTGTGTATGGGATATATGGTTCATGGTTGTTGTGTAAAAATGATTGGATGATGCTCTCCCTCCCCACAGTAGTACTTATTTATAAAATACACTTGGTTTTATCATAGATACATTTGAATTGAGATCCTTGGAGCATAGTATCTATTTATTATATTAAGATTAAATGCTTAATGAAAATGTAATTATATTATTTTATTATACTTTAATAGAAGAAGTGGTATTATTATACCAATCATGGCTAGATTTTAATTTGATTACTTTCCTTATAGTCAATTTATGTTACGTTACATGAATGTTAATGATTGGAATTGTTATTGTTATAATTTTGTGATAGTGTAATATGTTTGGTTAAGTATGTTAGTATCATTAATTAGATTCTCATGTTGTAATTTAATGAAAGAATAAATGTTGAGTAATTAGTTTGAAAAAAAAACTACTACATTATTCTAGTACAATACATGAGGGGTTGTTACATGTGGTATCATATTTGTGGCTTAAAATATAGGACCTAATGAGTTCGTTAGCATTTTTATATCTTTTTATTTATCATAAAGGAGAATTGTGAATATGTGTATATTTTATTGAGTTTGTATTATAGTAGCATTCGTACCCTATTAGAGTTGTTAAAGGGTTGGGTTTTTGAGTGTCTCATTAGTGATGGTTATTTAGGGTATTTAGGTAGGTAAGTGCATAGCATAGTTCATGAGTTGTGAACAAGAGCTCCCTACCATATTCTTGATATTTTAGATTGAACACCTCAAGTATGATTACATCTTTCTTAGTAATCAATTCACCTTCACCATTTATGTTTCATGTTTAATAATCATGGAGTGCTTCCCACTTAAGTATATGTGCTTTAGTTTTATATCTTATATACACAAATCCTAGGAATAGGAAATTTTATAAGATAAGTTTTAGTTTGGTACCACCTAGTACGGTGGGAATTTTCTTTTAGTTGAGTGTATATGTCTTGGTTGAGAATTCATTTGTGTTAGGAGTTTGTTTATGTGTATTAGTATTTTCCTTCTAGTTATGGAAGTAAGTTATGATACTACACTTACAAGTTTGGTAAGTGAATAGTGATTTGGCAACTTGGGTTGTAGTGTTTCCTTTTACCATATGAGGGTATGTAGGAGTTTTATTTTTGATATGTTAGTTCTTTACTTTCCACTTGTGAATTTTTATAGTCACTATTTTATCTATCTTATGAATTTTACCATAAATAATGGCAAACCTTGAATTTATATTAATTCTAGTTATTTATATTTATTATGTTATTATATACCTTTGTTAAGACTGATATTAATATCTTGTTGAAGCATATTATTTTAAAGAGTAAATTATTGTACCTTTTACCAATAATAAGTAAAAGTATGTGTAACATCTTGTAAATATAAGGGTTGTGATAAAATTTTAACTTGTTAACTACTAGTCGAGCAAGTAGGGAAACATTGTCTTGTTTGTTCCTTTATAAGGTTGTAAGGATAGTGTTATCCTTGACATTTATATATTATGTTAATTTTAACATTATTTCCTCTTAAATATGAATATAACACTATAGGTTAAGTTGTGAAATATGATACTAGTTATGTTTGATTAGTATCAACTTAATACAATTATGATATGATTGTATGATTTCTCTTATATATATGTTGGTACATATGGAATTATTTAACAAATAATATTACTTGCTATGATATTTTAGTATAGAATTGTGATTCATAGAACCTTGTGCAAATTTTGGATATCATTATGTTGTGGAGACCTAAGGGAGGAGTGGTGAATTAGGAATTTAAATTCTAAGTGATAGGAGTGGATCCTACTTAGCCTCACATTGAGTCGATAGTTATTGAATTTAGATCTGATAGATAGACTTATCAAATCCAATATTTTATGTTTGATTAGTATCAACTTAATACAATTATGATATGATTGTATGATTTCTCTTATATATATGTTGGTACATATGGAATTATTTAACAAATAATATTACTTGCTATGATATTTTAGTATAGAATTGTGATTCATAGAACCTTGTGCAAATTTTGGATATCATTAGGTTGTGGAGACATCAGGGAGGAGTGGTGAATTAGGAATTTATGTTCTAAGTGATAGGAGTGGATCCTACTTAGCCTCACATTGAGTCGATATTTATTGAATTTAGATCTGATAGATAGACTTATCAAATCCAATATTTTATGAGTGGAATTTTTAAATTCAAATGTATGGTCATATGCATGTATACTATGGAACCATTATTCTATAATTTTATATACATTGGAAATGTAGTATTTCAATTCCTATTCATCATCATACTTGTCAGGATCTTTGTGGAGTAGTGATAGTATTGACATGTTATACTTATCATAAGTTGCATAGAGTATCAATAGTATTAAATTATGCACATCATTCTTGCTAGGGTCCCTAAACATTTTTATCCAAAATGAGAAGAATGCTCTCTAGGTTAGAGAGATGTGCAAAGGGGATAGAAGAGTTTTTGAAACTCTCTTTGGCCTTTTATTTTTGGATTTTCTCAAGATATAATGTGTTTTTTGGTATTTCAATGAAATTTTCATTGAGATTATGGATCTCAAGATGTTCATTATATAACCAATCATAGTATTTGACACTCACAAACTTCATGTGCATAATAGATAAGTGTTATAGTGTAAGGTCTTGTAGAACCAATACTCTGAGGATAGTGCTACTTGAGAGGACTATGATGAGTTCTATAGGCTATTTTTATATTTTTTTGAATGATTGATACTAGATACTATGTTTTTATATTTTTAAACTCTATTTTTAATTTATAACTATTATTTAAATATGTGTCATCGAGATGATGACCAATTTTAGGGGGGAGGATTTTACATCTTGATTTCATCTTAAGTATTATAACCTTTGAATCTATGGATTATTATGGTTATCACTTGATTATTTTTTTGATTGTGCTTTATAACATATAATTATTATAGGAGAGTGATATGTTGATTAGTTTACATAATGGATTAATTATATGATAGCTATACTTTTTAATTATGATTATGGATGTATAATTGTTAGTTATGCATCATTATTTTTTTATATATATGATGACTTGGACTAACTACCTACTTATCATGAGGTGGATACAATATTGATCCTTCCCTAAAATTATGATGGAGGGAGATAATCATCAAAGAATATGGCATATATGAGATGATATGGGGGATGATAAAGGAACTATAAGTAACCCAACATACACACTATAGTAAAATAACTTGTTTCAACTCTATGTTAGATTTAGATAGTTTTTTATGAGTTCTAATATACTTATGTTATGATCATGTTTTGATTTATGCTTATGATGACCTAAATTATGTGATCTAATGTATAAATATAGTGCATATCATTATGCATATAATGTTTTTATATAATCATGTACTCGATGCTGACACAAATCTGGTTGTCTAAAAGAGTGGCAGGTCTAAATAATATTTGATAAATATCATTGTCTTAATTTCATGTCTTTTAGTATAAGAATTTTAATAAATGTTAACTTTAGAATAATTTATATATAAATATATAGATAATCCATATACTCTATTATTTAATAAAATAGTTATTTTGAAATAATTAGATTATTAATTGGTTTGAGTCTCTGTTAAAGACATGGTTATCTTTTTATGTTTAAGTTAAAAGAAATTTAATATCCTAAATAATAATTTAATAATTAAATTAAAATGCATGGTTTACTTGAAAATTAAAAGTCTAAAATCATCATTTAAATAATAAGATAAGTGAACTTAAACAAGTAATTAGCTTGGCTTTAAACAAAGATATTAACATGCATGATTAAGGAAAATAAAGTGAACTAAAAAATGAGTCGATGCTTTGGAATTAAAAACTAAATAGATATAGGTTTTTTTTTTAATAAATGCTTATGTTAAAGGGTATGTTAAAAGGGAGAGGGATTTAAGTGATGGTAGCAAAATTTTTCATGAAAATAATTAAATAAATAATGGAGATTCTAATAAGAAGAAAGGAGGGAGTATGACAAAATCACAGGAAGATAAATATATGAGAGGAGATTATAAAGAGAGGATAGTGAATAAAATTGGGATGATCATGAAGAAAATAAAGAGGAAAAGAATGAAATGAAAGAAGTAAGAAAAGAGTATAGCAAAGTGGGAGATATAAAATGAAAAGGAGAGTATGGTGAGAAGTAGCAAGGAGTATGGTGATGAGGTCAAGTTATGTATATAGTAGTAGAGGGCACAACAATGTTGATGATCCTTCTTTCTAGTCTTATATTTCTAACCCTACACTCCATCTTTTGTTCATGGCATTCTTTCACTGAGCTTCACAAGGTGCAACACAAGTTTGTGGAAAATATTCCTGTTAGTGAATTCATAACTTGATTGTAATGTAAGTTTACCATTTATTATTTTTAGGTGTGTAATTTTTATAGTTTAACATATTTATGGGAATTACATATTTTTATTGGGTATTTAATGTCTATGAAGCTTGATCCCTTGACACTTTATGTGTTTGAGAATAATTTTTAATAATTTCTTGTACTTTTTCACCAAATTATCATACTCGTTACATTATGACAGAGTTTTTTTATTAGTGAATTAGTTTTTAAGTATAATTAATATGTAGTTATTGTTGGGGGGAAGGGTGTTCTTTTAGTGCCTATGTAGGAATACAAGTCAAAACAAAGGAAATATTGTCTTAAATATTATATTTCTTGTGGCTATCCATGTTTATAGTTCAACTATAAAATATTATAGATTATAACTACATGTAATAAGATAAAATATATTTAATCAAATAATAAATTACCACATTGTACTTCCCCCCTTGTTCTATAATCAGTGTTAGAATGATCTGGATACTCCATTTGGAAAATAAATGGTATATGTATGAAGGAAACTACATTTACTCTTTATGATAAATCATATTTAGGGTGGAACATTATTTTACCTCGGATTTACATAATGTGTTTTGAACTTGAGTTTATAAGTAAATGTTTCCTTTAATAGATTCTATTTTATTATTTTAACCAGTAAAATTTGAACATGTGTTGGTTTTTAGTATTGTGGCTTTGCATGCATCAATAATGAAGTCTATTAGTTGTGTTTGGAAACTAGTATTCCTTGTGATAGGCTGAACATGAGTTAATTATTTGAAAATGAGTCATGAATTTTTAGCTGAGTTAGATACTTATGAAGTGAAGTTTAGTATTTATCTATGATAAATATATCTATTTTCTTATGATTATTTTAAATTGAGTTTAAAACATTCAACATAAGTATACATATATGGTATTTTGTGTATAGTTTTTAAATGAATTACTATATCATAAGGAGATATAAGATAGTTGGATGGATAAATCCTGTATGAAATTTAGGAGCCTGTATGCCAAGAATAAGTTGTATATAACTAGTTACGAGTAATGGAACTTTACCTATACATATTGGTTATAGGGATGTTTGGTTTATTATATAAATTTAGATATTGTATAAATATTCTTATGATTAAGATTTCAAATGAATTCTTTTGATGTTTAACTAATCATAAAATTGATATGATTCATGTTCGAATGGTAGAATATTTGAATAGTAATGGTTATATTCATTATCTATGAAATATCATTATGTGTCAGATTCATTAAATGCATTTGATGGATTAAATTCATAGTTAGGATAACACACTCATATACATGCACTATAGCTAAGTAATATGTGTTACTAATTACGGAAGATAATCTTTTGAAAGATATTACAAGGATGTACATATATATACATGATTATTAGAGAGATGTATAATGTTATATAGTTTAGGAATATTGCTATAATTTGTGTAAATAATAGACAATGTATACATTTCTATGGTAATATGACTATACTCCTAAAATGATTAAATATTATATCCATGATTGATATAATTATATGATCTAAATCTATACTATGGTTATGATTCAAACTCTAGTAGAGACCAAGTAGTATAACTATATCAAAATAATGTTATTTATGAAAACATGGTGATAGGGTCAAATTTGTAGCATCATATAAAGATGAAATTCATAAACTGTGTAGAGTTTAATCACATAAAAATAACTTTATGAATAAATTTTATGATGGTTTTGAGTTTAAGGTTGTTTTATTCTATGTTGATAATTAACATTAAATTAATAAGAATGGAATGTAGATGTCTTAAGAGGTCTAAATGATTATAATACTCAAGATACATCTTAAAGTTTCATAGAAGTACTAATTGTAAAAATCTTGTAAAGCCTTGACTTGTATTATGAATAATTGTTAGTATATATATGAAAATAGTATTGAAAACTAGTGTGTAGTATATATTGTGAGAGTATTAATATGTACAAGTGTTTATATTTTTATAGCATAAAATATTTCATCATGATGTCTACCTTGAGATTATGTTTCTTCTTATTACTAATTTATAGTATAATGTAGGGTATACCCGGGTGGTAAAATCCCATACTTGATGACTATTATTTATAATTATAATATTGTATGTATGTGTTTGACTAGGGTACTTATGCACAATGATATATGGTATTATGGGATGTCATAGAGTTCTACAATATAAATATATGTTATTCCTAGATGGTACATACTATAATTATTATGTCTAGACCCACACCTACATAAATGTTAGCATGTTGAAAATTTATTTGAATAGTTTTTTTTTATAGTCAGTAGGATATTATGTGTGCATTAATACAAATTTGAGAGTGTTACAAATTCTAGGATAGATAATAATTTAAGATTCATTCATACATTAATGGAATGTATGTATGTTTTGATTACTCCTAGGTTTAGCATGTTATGTGATGTCATTGCGAATAAGATGTAAATTGAATGAATCTTAGAGTTAAATTATGTTAAAAAATCTCACTTTGTTGGTACTAAGTAAGGATTGAGATGGAATTCATTGGCTTAATATCATCACAATGCCAGATGAAGCTAATATTGATCAAGTGGTGTGTATGAATTTGATTTATGTATAGATTATTAATATTTATATATTACTTTGAAAAGTATGTTTAGCGAGACATTATAATTTCATGAGTATGTTTTACATATTTGTTAAATATCTTGTAATATAATGGGTTTTCTATGATACACTGCATGTTTCATTTTATAAATCATATATCACATGGGTACCTTTTTGTTAATCTATATGCCCACATCATCACTATATACCTATCCATGAAAGGAGGGTCATTCCCTGATAGAGGATCGATGGTCCTTGGCTGGTGTGGAAAAGCACTCAGATGATGCTCTCCCTCCCCACTATAATACTTATTTAGAGACTACACTTGAGTTTATCAAAGATACAAGAGTTAGTTTGACACGAGCTCCATGGAACATAGTATCTATTTATTATATTAAGGCTAAATGCATAATTAAAATGTAATTATATTATTTTTTTATACTTCAATAGTAGAATAAATATTATTGTACCAGTCATGGTTGGATTTTAATTTTATTACTTTCCTTGTAGTTAAGTTATGTTATGTTACATGAATGCTAGTGATTGGAACTGTTATTGTTAAAAGTTTGTGATAGTGTAATATTATTAGTTAAGTATGTTAGTATCACTAATTATATTCTCATGGTGTAATATAATGAAAGAATGAACATTGAGTAATTAGTTTTTTTTTTAAAAAAATTACTTTATTATTCTAGTACAAACCATGAGGGGTTATTACATGAATTATTTCAATGTTTACTATTTCTCATGCAACCAATATAGACATAAAGATGAGGATTGTATACATCATGTTAGAATCAATTCCTCGTGGAGGAATAGGATGAATGCTCATTTCAATATTAGAAGTAGAATTATGTGCTAAAATTATGATTAGATAAGACATATTACAATGGATTTCAATATGAGGCATATGAGGAAGATCAGTCAAGACAAAAAGGTATATAGTCATACTATTAAGAAGTGGATCAAGAAGTCAGACCCTATGGACAAGTTGAAGGAAGAGAAAAATACTAAAGTTAAAGAATCTATGCTAACTCAGATTAACTTTTACATTCAAAATTAATACATGAAGTGGTATATAGATAGTGATTTTTTAATCCACATGATAAGAGACAAGAGCAAGTTCATTTCATTGAAGAAGAGTGCTACATGAATAGTGAAATTTTGAGATAACACAACTTCCAGTATTGTTTTCAAGGGTATCTTATGTTTGGACAATGGGAAGACCAAGATAGAGAATGTGTTATATGTAGAAGTCTTGAAACATAACTTGCTTAGTGTAAGTCAAATGTGCAACCAAAGACACACACTGACCTTTCATGACAAAGGGTGTGATATAAGGAGAGACAAATCAAGAAGGTTGATTATCAATGCGAAGAGGACTGAAAATAATCTATATGTCTTTAATGAGATCAATAAAGAAAGATGTTTTATGAATAAGGTGGATGAGTGTTGGCTATGGCATAAAATTTTGGGCCACATAAACTTTGATAATATGGTAAATATTATCTCTAATAAGCATGTGAATAATATGCCTAAAATCACCAAACTAGTAAATACACTTTGCAAGGCATGTTAACATGGTAAGCAAACTAGAAGGAGGTTCAAGTCTAAGGATTATTATACTACAAGGCCTTTAGAGTTAATAAACATTGATATTTGTGTACCTATAATAATCCAAATCATTCAAAGAGATAGTTATTTTATGTTACTCATAGATGACTACACAAGAATGACATAGGTAGCATTCTCAAAAGCAAAGTCAAAAGCTCTTAATAAGTTCAAGGCAGTCAAGGCTCTAGTTGAGAGTAAAATGAATGTAAAGATAAATGCCTAAGATATGATAGCAAAGGAAAGTTTTTTTCCAATTAATTTGATGATTTTTGTGAGGTTCATGGGATAAGGAGATAGTTCTTAGTAGCTAGGGCACCTCAATAGAATGGGGTAGTGGAAAGAAAGAATAGAACAGTTTAACAAATGGCAAGGAGTATAATAAATGAATCAATATTATTTGATGGATATTGAAGAGAATAAGTGAGTATTATAGTCTACATTTTGTATAGAGGGTAGATAAGTATTAATGGTAGTAAAACTCCCTATGAACTGTGGAAAGGTAGACCTCATAATATGGAAAACTTGAGTGTTTGGAAGTAAATTCTTCATCAAGAGAGATGAGGAAGAGTTAGGTATGTTTGATTCAAGGTCTGATGAAGTAATATTAATTGGATACTCATCAATAATATCTACTTATATATTTTATAATAATATGTTTTAGAAGATAGTGGAAAGTAGCAATGTGAAGATTGATAAGACTAGTTCTAAGAGGTCACACTCTTAATCAAAGGATGCATCAGAGAATTTGGAATTAAAAAATGAATAATAATAAATAGATTTGAATGAGGAATAAGAAGATGTTGAGGAAATATAATATTAAAAAATCTCCTCAAGATAGATTTAGAGAGACCATCCTAAATCACAAATCATTGGTAACAAGGATGCAGGTATTCAAACAAGGAAAAAGATGGTAAGTAACCTAAATAAAGAGAATGTTTCTCTATTGTCTAATATTTAGCCTAATAACCTTATATAATCAATAAAAGACAAGTTTTAGATAGGTTTTATGAATGAGGAGGTAGACCAAATAGAAAATAATGAGGCCTGGGAACTAGTTCCTAGCCCTAAAGACAAGAATGTCATTGGCACAAAATGAGTGTTTAGGAACAAGTTGAATGAAAATGGAGAAGTCACTAGTAACAAGGATAGATTGGTATGTAAGGGGTATGTACAATTAGAATGGATAGAGTTTAATTAGTCCTTTTATTCAATAGAAATATTGGATGCTATCAGATTATTCTTAGCATATGCAAGCTTCAAAGGGTTCAAAGTGTATTAGATGGATGTCAATTCAGATTTTTTGAATGAGAACTTGGAAGAGGAGGTATACATAGAATATCCCTAGGGTTTCTCATTATTAGGTAATAAGGACTATGTATGTAGATTTAAAAAGGCACTTTGTGGTCTAAAACAAGCTCCTAGAGCTTGGTATGCCAGATTGGACAAGTAAATATTCGACGAAGGAATCAAGAGAGGAGTTATAGACAATAATCTATATATAAATATAGAAAGTGATCATTAGTTGATATTGGTTATCTATGTGGATGACATAATATTTGATGGAAATAGTGAAAGATAACTAAAGCCTTTACAGAAGTAATGAAGAAAGAGTTTGAGATGTCCATGCTGGGAGAACTATCATTCTTCCTTGGGTTACAAATCATTCAATTAAAAAAAGGAATAATAATTTCATAAGAAAATTACATAAGAGAGATGTTGAATAAATTTAAGATGGAATATTGTAAGGTAGTTATCAAACATGTGATCATTAGGTGTAAGTTAAGTAAGGAGGATGAATCTCCAAAGGTTAATCAGATATCATACAAGTTAATGATTGGAAGTTTAATATACACCACCACCTCTAGACCTAATATCATGAGAGTAGTAGGTATTGTGGGAAGATTTAAAATAGATCAAAAGTAAAACCATTTTCAAGTATTCAATAGGATACTTAGGTATCTCAAAGGGACTATGGAGTTTGGGTTATGGTACCCAAGGAGCAAGGAGTTTGATTTATCAGACTATATAGATGCAGATTGGGTGGGAGTCTAGATGATAAGAAGAGCACTAGTGGAGGAGATTTTTTCTTAGGAGAGTTCCTAGTGTCATGGATAATCAATAAACAATCATCAGTGTCATTGTCTACTATTAAATTTGAGTAAATTATAGTATCTTCATGTTGCACTGAAGTCTTATGGATGAGATAGACCTTAAAAGACTATAAGGTAGAGTATGATAGTCATAGTCCTATCTATTATGAAAATAAAAGCGATATAATCATCTAAAATAATTTTTTCACGCATTCAAGAACTAATCACATTCCCATCAAGTAAATTTCATAAGAGATTAGGTAAGTGAATAAAATGTTAAACTTGAATATGTTTCTATAAAGGATTAGATTGTAGATATTCTAACCAAACCACTTCCAAAGGTATTATTTGAGCATCTAAGATAGGAATTGGGATTAATTCCTAATCTTACTATCCATTGAGAAATTCAAGGATAATGGGAGATAGTAAAGGTGGTTCATTATCTAAAATAATATGTGATGAATGCCAAGAAGGTTTGTGAAGTCATGACAGACATATAGGCAAATTAAGAGGTAAGCAAAAATCTAATTATGTTGCTAGTGTGATCCAATAAAAAGGTTCTTATATACATGTCAAGAATGATCTTTGAGTCTTGATAACTCATGTAATGATCACAAGCTAAGATGACAAGGGGAGGGGGGGGGGCTAATTATTTAGTAATAAGGTCTATGTTAGATAAAAACATATGTGGTGGCCTAGTGAGTGATCAAGGGTTTGATCTAAAACTCTATATGAGTTATGTTAAGGACAAGGTTATTTATGTATGCATGAAGATAGGGGGAACATGTTTGTGTGATTATTCATAGACTCTATGTTCCTATTTTTTGATATTTTATTTTAAAAGGTGTGATTCAAGAATTTGTAGGTACTGCTTTGCCATTGATGTCAAAGGGGGAGAAAAAGGCTAGTTTGAAAAGAACTAGTTTTGGGAGAAAAGGCTAGATAACAGACTAGAGGAATGAGATGAGACAAATCAAAGTCTTGATAACAAGTCAAAGTGAAGATATTACATTTAAATTGTTTAGATGATATGATTTTGCATTGATAGAGGGATTTAATTATGAAGATATTTATTTTCAAAGTGATTTTAAGAAGAAGGTTTGCCATCAATGACAAAGGCAGAGGTTTTTAAGCATTTTATTGTCATTGATGTTAAAGAGTATGTATATTATCCATTATTGATGATCTGATAAATTGTTGTTTATCATTGATGAGAAAGAAAGATGCTTGATCTTGAAAAGCCTTAAAACCCTATCAAGGATCAAAGTCTATCTTGGGTTTATGATTGATATTTATAAGGAAGATACATTCTTGAAGTTCATATGAAGTATTTTTATCATGTTTAGATTATGAGGTAACCTTCATAGGTCCTTTTATCCATCCCTACATACATAGGACCTTCATTTAAGGGTTGAACCCAAAGCACTACAAAACCCTATTTTCCCCTATCAAGGTCTCATGACCACTTTTCAAGGTGAATTATCTCATGTAATCATGTATAGAGATTAAATAGGCTGAAATACAATTAATCACAAAGTTTGAGGTCAATATTTGAAGGAAAAGTGCATGAATCACTCTTTTAGGCCTTCTCAAATTCATAAAATGAGGTACTTAGACCAAAGAAGCACTTTCAAGATTTTTTTGGCATGTAAATCCATTTCATGGTTCCATTATTCTTTCATGGGATATGTAAAAGGATCCTATCTAAAATCCATGTTCATTAACTTTGAATTTTGTTGGCAATTTGCTATGAACAATCAATAACACTACAAACTATCTTAAGCCTTTCTAAAACCCTAATAAAGACCTAATACAAAAGATTTGATTCAAAAAATCATATAATGGATTTAATTTATCAAAAAACCTATTTTAATAGTTATAGTACTCTCTCAGGTACCTCATGGTGGTATTATCTTGTCAAAAGAGAGAGAAGACCATACAAAAAAGGGCTTGTTTATCAGAGTTTTATAGTTTATCTTAGAAATTGGATTAATCAAGGAATGAAAATAGATTGGAGAGGATTATAGAGACTTAAAAAATATGTAAATTATATTTTTTAGGTATTTATATCCTTAGAATTTTCTAAACAGTTCATTCAAGTTAGCTAGTCACAGGCAGATTTGAACATAAGGAATGGAGTCAAGAAATTAGTATGCAAGACCAATAATTATCATTAAGTAATATTTTTATATCTGATTTAATATTAAATTAGGTTCATATATTTCCTATAAAAATGATTTATATGACCTGGTTTCATGACATGAAGGTGATCAAGCATGAGAAAGATCAGACAGTTAGTGAGTGTTCATAGGCCTAATATGACAGTGAACTACAAGGAGTGTTTTCATGAAGTGGTTAGATTTAAATTAT
Source organism: Torreya grandis (assembly GCA_037957365.1). Lineage (NCBI taxonomy): Eukaryota > Viridiplantae > Streptophyta > Pinopsida > Cupressales > Taxaceae > Torreya > Torreya grandis. Next base: position 530,343 of record JARHVA010005698.1, read on the forward strand.
ATTTTAGAGATTAAATTATTTTATATGTGGTATATTATAATTTTATTTTAAAATATGTTTTTTCCTATGGAGGTGAAATGTGTTCCAAGGGAACATGGTATACACGTTACTAGACAGACCTAATGCAATTAGGTCTCCATGAGTCACAATGGAGAAATAAGGCTATAAGGTGTTTTGGCCGACCAATATGTGATTAAATTTGGGCCTAAAAATATGTGAATAAGGTATTAAATCTAATTTTATGATAAATATTGAATTAATAAGGTGAATGGCTGACTGTATTATCATATGGTCATTAAGCTTGTATATAAGCAAAATGATATTTTTGATGTGAGTGATTGAAATTGAAGATGAATGCATAGAAGAATGTTTTGAAACATATTTTAAACCATTTTAGTATAGAATATAATTATTCATGAGAATTTTTTAGTTTGTCTACATACGAAGATCATGGATACATGACCTAATCAAACTTGATTAGGGTTAAACAACTGAAGAAGAGTGTGCATTGAGATTAAAGAATAAAGAAGGAAGAAGTGATCATCATATTTTTATTGAGAAAAAAATGAATTATATTATTCTCATAAATTATATTTTTTTGAGTTGGTGCTTAGTCACAAATTCAATTGTAACCTCTTAGCAAGTGTGTCCTTGCTAAAATGTTGGTCAAGTGGGTTTTTGACAGTTTGGGGTCGGTGCTCCAAGTTGAGCTACTACTCAATATAATTTGATATTTTTCAAAAAATTATAGGAGTATAGTCCAATTTTATAGGTCATATTTATGTTTATTCCCTTCAAGTATTTCTCACTTATATTGTGTTATGTTCATTGTTTCATATTTATGTGATTGGTTCTTGATGTATTGATTGATCACTCCATTACTTTGATGGTTAATGAAAGGTAATGTATAGTTGAAAAAGTTTTTTAAGGTCATTAATTCACTCCCCCCCTCTCAGTTAATTATTATTCTAACACCACCTCCTCCCAATATGCATATAAGTAGAAGACAATCTCAAAGTAGAGGCCACTTTTCACCTTGCCCTCCCCCAAGGGTTTTTGGAGCTCTCATGGAAAGTTTGATGTTGGTCCTTCATATCGGTATCCAATGAGTATTATTTTTCCTATTTAGCCCACTTATGGTTTCCCTATCACTATTCATGATGACTCCCTAAATGTTTGGAATGTTTTAGAGATCCTGACATGGAACTGCCTACTTGGCGAGTGCTTCTTAAGGATGGCCCTCCACCTCCACCTCTTGGGGTGATGGCTTGTGCTTAATTTTATATTTGGTTAATTTTAGTTTCTCTCATCATGCTATGATAGGTTATTTTTGATGTTTTGAGTTAATTTTATCCTCTATCATGGAGTATGGTCCACGATTTGTCCAGTTGTATTAATTTATAACATTTAATAATTATATTTTGTTGTTTAATATAATCTAAAGCATTCCATGTATTTATCACTATAACCAGCACCATTTTAGGTTGAAAAGAAATAAGTTGAAAAAGGTGTTTCAAGAGTGAAGATTTTTAACCAAGGAGTTATTATATTTTAGGAATGTCTTATTATTAATGTAACTTAGTTTTTTGGGTTGAGTGGTGAGGATAGTCCCATTCACATTTTACCACAAAGTGAAACTATATAAAATATTGGCCTCCATAGTGTGAATAATACTAATTCAGTATGTTAAAACTAGATTTAAATGTATAGAAGGGTATACTCTCCAAGATAACCATGAGAAGTCTAATTCAACTTATAAATCAAGGGGAAACTTTAACAACCTCTCCATAACCTTCAAGGCCATAAATTTATATTTTTGATGTAGCTTATTTATAATGAATCTTATGCTCCAGTAACACTCTTGTTAGAGGTGAGGTGATTAAGAGGAGGATTCTCAAACTAGTTTATAGTTAACCATATAATAACATTTGAATGATCCAATAGTTGTTTTCCCCTCTTAACTTACCTAATGCATGGAAAAGAGTACCAACATAGTTTAACCATAATGATAATTCTTTCTTAAAACATAGTTAAAGGGAGAGATTTAATAAATATAAGAAGGATTAATTATTATCTAATCTCTCACTACTAACAACCCATGATAAGAACCAAGTGTATTGATTCCATGATAACATTTAATAATAAACAATTCACCACATAAACCTCATAGTCAAAATAGTAATTCTAGTGTCTTAAGATTGGATATCCTTGTTAGAATTATTTAATAGAAAGACTAAATTCAGATATAAAGGTTATCTCGTATTATCAAAAAAATTACTAAACCTATTAATTAAATTAATATGTTCTCAAGTCTCCCATAGTGTTTAATAATCATGTCTAAAAACTCTACCATTATCGATTATAACAAAAGATTCTACCCAATAATAAAATTAAAATTATAAGAGAATGAGAGAATGATAAGCTACTATTGAAGATAATTTTGACACACAATGAACCTATATGATCATTTCTTATTACAATTAATATTCCTAACCTTTAGTGTTTATATCTCAATTTTGATTGATTAAGATAAGAGAATCAATTTAGTCAATGAAGATATAGGAGGTAAATTATTCTTACTAAAGATTGGACACCCACATTACACAAATTAGACTATACATCCATCTTATTGAGAAAAATATAATGTAATAGACATATAATAATGACAATACAAATCAAAAAACTACTTATTCAAATGATATTAACATCAACATACCAACGACCATAATGAAATTTAATAAAAATATCATTAAATCAGAAAGTTGAGATCACAACTAGTGAGTGTATACTACTTTCTTGAAAAAAGGCTATTATTATCTTGGTCAAACCTTTGATCATTCATGGACACAACATGATAATCATATAAAAATTGGTTTTAATTAAAATAAGCCAAGTTCATGAGTTTTTTTTTATAAAAATTATACACTTTATTCCATATAGACTAAATAAAATCCCCATATTAATATTCATAAAGTTTCAAAGTATAAGAATACCCATATTCTCTTAAATATAATGAATGTAAAAACTATAATTAAATGATCTCCATGAGTAAGAAGTCATGAATTTATATATATTTCTAGTCATAAACTATTATCTTTCTTATAATCATGAAAGTAAATTATAGCTATGAGTTATTTTCTACACACCAAGCTTTCTCAATACATCTATCAATACAAGGTATTTGCTATATAACCATAATTTGATCCATTCGTATTTGGATGGAATAAGTAGAGTTTTATTTGAATGGTGTTAAATACACACATTTCAACCTTTAGTGCATGGATCTCTTTCGTTTTATTATAGACTTAAGTTTCTTATTCCTTAGTACACACTAATGTCTCACAAATAATGAAGCTATAGGCTCTCGAAATAATATTTGAATTTATTTCCTTACCCTCAACAAAATTGTTTTCAAAAATTTTAAATGATGGACATAACCAAGTGAGTAAGGAGTCACCAAGAGATTTCACAAGCTAGAATCTTCTATAACGTTATGACTACAACTAAACTCTCAAGAAAGGGAAGATAGTACCAATGATGCAAGGAAATGTATAGCCATGTACTCAAGCACTATCCACTTACCAAAAAAAGTTCAGATGGTTGTTAAAATTGAAGTTATCATTTCATTTATCAAATACTCAATAAGGGAAAATTTCCTAGCTTATTAAGTAAGTTGAAAACCTCAAAGCATGATCCATGTAAGAAAATAAAGTTCAATGCAATAAGAGTCCATTTTGAAGGAATATTTTTCAATGAATCCACTTATTTAATACTAAAATTCAACCATGCTAAAGGATTAAAACTCCCTAGTTTAATTACACAAGATTAATTTCACCTCATATGATGAAGGTCACTCTTCAATGATGAGATTATTTTCTACTAGCTATAGGACAACTGTAAGTACAAAACTTTATCTAACTATGATAAACTATACCATGCAAGACTAAGAGTTTTGATCTATTAGGAAAATTATTTTTGGCTATAAAAAGAGAAATTACCATACTCAGAATATGATTTAAAAATAGTTATTTTCCCAAATCAAGTACTCCAACCATAGTATTTATGTAAGTATTTCAATCCAATCTAGTATTATTTATCCAAGGTTACATGAGCCAAATACTTCAGATTAATGAATTGTTAAAAATAATCTAATCAAGAATTATAATGTTTCTTCTAGATAGAGTTGAGGGTTTGTAAACGAGGTGAGGAAAAGGTACATTAGGGTAAAAAACCCAAAAGAATAACCAAGATGATATAATTAATATACGAAGAAATAATTCAATTCTTTAGGTAACCAATTTGGGACTTCAACCAATTCAAATGACTAGATCAACCCATACTCCAAAGGTAATCCACACTCAAGGTTTATTACCTACATCCTAAAAAATATCAAAACTAGTGTGTCAGCATAATGGTTGCATGTTGCTCCTTATCATGATAACATTCTATAGATTTAAACCAACTTTAGATAAAATAAATTATAAGGAAGGACTACCATGATCATAATAAATTCTATTAAACCTATCTTGAGTGTAAATCAAACAACCATACTCACATCATGTTGTCAATAATAGGGTTATTTGATGAAAAAGTTACATCTCAAGAGAGGTTTAAGGACCAATGAAAACATCAAATGTTATAATCATATAAACCCATTAGTGGCCAAGGTAGAGAGTACATGTGCCAATGTTTCTATTCTTTATCCAACAAGTATAATATAATTAATAATGCATCTCATATAGAATTTCAAACAAATAACCTGACATCTAAATCATAGGAGTATAATGTAAATTTAAACTCTCATAAAAGGATCTATGCACCCATAAATATTTTTATAGTTTTTATAACAAGGAATTTTATGTTTTTTAGAAGATTCACTAAATATTTGCATTTTTTATAACAAGGACTTTTCTATTTATTAGAAGATTCAGTAAATACCATGCATCATCTAAGTAATTATTTAGCCATTATATTAATACTAAAATGGATATACCTAGGATCTTATAGTCCTACCAAATACTCAGTAACTGGACTAAAAACATTTATTACATGTTAGATGATTTTGATAAATATTTCTTACCTTCAATTAGTGTATCAAGTAACATATATCTGAATCAATTCATATAAAAAATGTAGTCCAAATATGTAAAAAGGATCATTTTATTTTATACATTTGTACAACCAGTTAGTATATATTATTTACTTCATAAAATAAACTTTGTATTGACAATTATAAAATCATACTTAGAAATTAAAAGGAACTTTAGCTCATATTTGAATCTATATGCCATTCTTACGAAAGACCATTACTACACTACCAACTTCTAGACTTTTGTCGCATTTTATTTGCACAAGGGTACCATCTACAGATCTAATGTGAAACTATCAATGGTTTTAATTATTAGATATAGAAAATAAAAATAGAGGGGACTATCTATTATAGTTCATATTGAACTACTACTCAGTAGTGATTCAGCTTGATGGACATGGGATGGAAATGGCATAGATTCCAAGATGGAGGAGCATAATATTTCATAAAACATAAATATTTTATAGCCTTTTAGTGGTCCAAAACTAAGTTGGACATCTCATATCCATTCCAAATGGATGTAAAAATGCACAACCAACTACCTCTCCTTAACAAAATACCTTACTAGAAAAACCTTTAGTGTTATAATAAGACTATGTATCTATTCCAAATAATAATTTTTTCAAGCACTAAACTAAGTAAGAATCTATCATCTAGGTGATAACATTATATAGTCTTGGCTAATAAGAAACTCATATCCCATACCATTTTTTTAATACTTTATTAATCCAAAATAGAACCAAAATTAATGAGCATAATGGCTATATTTTGGACATTAAAATAGAAATATCATTCATTCTACATTTGTATAAAGTGAATGCATGGAAAAATAATCAATATGACTTAAGGATAATCAATAATACCTTCAAAACCCACATTTCAAATTCCCCCTCATTGTCTCATCAGAGGCTTGTTTGAATATAGCTAGGTATAACTCTATGAGCCTATGATCTGATTAGGGTTTACTTAATGCATATATTTACTCAAAAAAATATTTAAACACATAAATCATTGTAAAAATAAGGAGGAACATGCATGTTCTTTTTCCTTCTTCCAGTCCTTACACCCCACCAAAATGTCATAACCAACTGAATTTACTCCTACGAGCTCCTTCTCTACCACTAGGTGATACCTTCCTTAGTTCTGGCTAAGAGTGCTAATTTAAAATCCTCTAAATCCTAGTAATTCATCAATTTTTACACCTATTACATCCTCTAACTAGTTAAAAAATAATTCTTAGTAGGTGATTTCATCTAATTAGTTTTCCCTTTTGATTTTTATATAATAAAAATAAACGATTTAAGAAGTATACATTGGGCCATAGCACATGGATTGACCATGACATAAGACCAAGGTTTAATTAATAAAACTAACTTAAAAGTGGTTTAAAACATAGTTATGATCTCAATTTCTATCACAATAAAACCATGCCTATATATTGTACTAAAATACAGACCTTTATAAGTTGGAAGATAAATGTATTTTAAAAAGGCACAATGGACCCTCCCCTTAGGAAAATGATGGCCTTTGGTAAAATTTACCTTAAAGGTGATCATCATATGATAATGGTTTTCAAATTATCTAGTAATGATATGACTTAGATTAATGTAGGGTTATCATAATCTTAACTATAATGATTAAATTATGTACCAAGGTTGGATTCCCTAAAACACACCTAATAGGTCATGATATAATTATTACATTAATATAATATTTATAATATATAAAATAAGAAAAAGGATTCCATAAAATAAATTTGACTATAAACTATGGAGACTACAAAACTTATCTATGACCAAGGTTAAAAAGCATTTTATCACCAAGCATGTTTAGCAACAGACTTCATATAATTACCCAATGCTAAATTAGTAACAAAATTAAATTTTAAGGTCTTCAAATAATAAAGTGAGATATATTTGTATATGAGGCTAAAGCACTAAAGTATAAACATGTTTTACAATGAAACTAAGGGCACAATTTACCTTATTCCAATGATGGCCTTCATATTAATCTTGCTTAAGATTCTATCTATAGAGCTCATTCTAAGAAACTTATTGTATACCATCGATGGTAAAACTAATGATGGTCTCAAAACATGGATAATCAATTCAAACCCTAAATTAATTTTAGTTGATCATGCAAGGTTTATCAAAGGGTTAATAGTGAAATGTGGGGGAATCACTACACTAATGAATGAACTTTCAACATTCGTGAACAATGTGTTCATAGATTACCTTGATTAGTTTTTACTAGTATTTCTTGATGATATTCTCATCTATTCCAAAAGTGAAGAGGAGCATGTTGAGAAATGATGTTTGGTTTTGCAGCAGTTGTAGAATCATAAACTCTCTGGGAAGTTATCTAAGTGTGATTTCTTTCAAATAAGAGTATAATACTTGGAACATATTATCTCTACATAAGGAATTCTTTTTATCTATCCAAGATTAGAGCCATTATGGAGTGGCCAGCACCAAAAAATATGCATGAGGTACATATTTTAATAGGTTTAGCAAGGTACTACAAGAATTTTGTGCCAAATTTATCTAATATAGCTAATCTAATCACCTCTCTTCAATGAAAAAAGCAGCATTTTTTTGGGTCCAATAAGTGAAAAAATTCCTTTTAGATTTTAAAAAAGAGGCTTACTTCAGCACCAATGTTGTATATTTTGTATCTAAATGGTCATTATATAGTTACAATAGATGCATTAGGAGATGTTTTAGGAGGAGTTATTATTCAAGATGGTTCAATTATAGCCTATGAATAGAATAAATTTAAGCCTTATGAGGTATATTATGCTCCTCATGACCTAGAATTAGCTACCAAGTCATGTTTTACAATTTTAAAGGCATTATTTATTGGAAAATCCTTTTGAGCTTAAAACTAATAACTTTGGACTCAAGTATATATTTACCAAACCTAACCTTAATGCTCATCAAAGGCAGTGGTTAGAATTTTTGTCAGACTATGATTTTGACATTAACTACATTAAGGGCAAAGAGAATAGAGTTACAAATGCACTTAGTCTAAAAAAGGTAAATTTCATATCTGGACACAATAAGAACTACTTTTCGAGATCATGTAGTAAAATTTTCACTCAGAGATGAGTTCTATTAGTAAGTTTAAGAAAGCTTCGACTAAGAATCCTCAGGATCATAGATACCATGGATTTCAATTTATGAATGATGGGGTTTTGAGGTATAATCATAGAATATATGTACCTAACAGGGAAAATTTGATAAATATTATGCTTCATGAATAACACAATGTTCCATATTCAGGACATCTTAGAATGACTAAACTATTTGTAGAATTAAGATCATTATATTTCTAGAAGGGAATCAAAAAGGATGTGGTAGACTTTGTGTCTATACGCTTAAAGTGTTAGCAAGTTAAGGCTGAACATGTGCATCCTATTGATCTATCATATCCACATGCCATACCAAAATAGAAGTAGCAAGTTATTAATATGGACTTTATCCAAGGATTACTTATCCAAAAATTGTCATGACATGATTTTGGTAGTTATGGATAAACTTACCAAGGTAGCTCAATTCATTTTAGGTAATCTAATAGATGATGCACCAATGATCACCAAAAGGTTTGTGAAAGAGGTATATAAATTGCATGGGGTTTCAAAAAATATCATTTCAAATAGAGACCCTAGGATGACCTCAATGTTTTGGCAAACACTCAATTCATCTTTGGGTACACAATTAAACTTTAGTACAGTTTACCATCAAGAAAGATGCACAAATAGAGAGAGTGAATCAAGTTTTGGAAGGTATTTTGAGGATATATTACATGGATCAATAATATAAATGGTATGAATACCTACCATTGGTTGATTTTTCTTATAACAACTCATTTTAATCAGTATTGAAAATGGCTCCTATTGAGGCATTATATGGTAGGAGGCATAGGACACCAATCAACTAGAATAAATTAGAATATAGAGTGATTTTTAATCATGATATTATTATATAAATGGAAGAAAAAGTAAATATAATAAGATAAAAATTGTCTAAAGCTAATGATAGACATAAAATTTTTATCAATCTAAAAAGGACAAGGCAATTCTCAGTAAGACATAATGTTTTTCTGCGAGATAACCCTCAAAAGAGTGTTATTAATTTTTAGAAATAAATAAAATTATCACTAAGATATGTGGGATCCTCAGATTATAGAAGTTATTAATCTTATAGAATATACACTTGTATTACCACCAAATTTATCTAAAATGCATAATGTTTTTTATGAATCTTATCTTAAGAAGTATATATCTAATGCTTCTCATGTCTTGGACTAGAATGCATTACAAGTTCTAGATCCAAGGGTGGTCATAGTAGAACCAATCAGAATAATTGATACTCACAAGCTTAGCTTATGTAATATGGAAGTAGCATAATATAATTTCAAGTGGGACCCATATTTTGATGATAGTACTACATGGGAAGATTATGAAGAATTCATGAGGTTGTTTCCTCATGTTGATTTTTTTGGTAAAAATTATTTTTGTTTTATGAACTATTGTTTGAAATAAAAATCATCTAGATGATGACCTATTTTAGGGTGGAGGGTATTACATCCTATCCATCTCTACAAAAAATACTCAAGTATTGGTAGGGGATATGGAACTAATGATTTGTATTTTTGATTTTTATGTTTGATATAGATATTTATGTTGTACGATTAATAGTCATGTTATTCATTTTTTGTGATCATTTATATTAGAGGACATTTGGTTATGTTTATACTATGTTCTATTATCATGTTGACTATGATTTCATTTACAAATTATTTACATTATAATAGTCTATTGATACTTATTTATTATGAGTATTTGATTACTTGTTATAATCTTAGACTAACTACCTTTTATTTGATCAAGGTGGTTACAAGATTGTTCTTCCCTAATAAGTGGTATAAAGGGAGAGTATCATCGAATATAAGGGTGTAGATATCAACATAGGGGATTGAGAGAATTAATTTGAACCTATATATACACACACCACACTCTTATTTTCTTGGTGAAATGAATGGCAATCACTATTATAATAAAATGGTAAATGTTACTTGCATTATTTGTCTTTACAGATAGTAAGGCATGTTTACATTTGTTTTGAATGGTTGCTTGACTTAATGCTTTGATTAGCATAATATGCAGATTTCGTATTAATTATTGTGTTTTTATTAAAAATCAATATGTATTATATTGTCATGAATGGTGTGAAAGATAAACCAATTGTGTGTTTTAACACTTAGGAGAGTGTTGGTTGTTTATTGATCTTGTTTGAGTTGGTTATCATATGCCCCTTTTTAGTGTTATATTGAGTGGGTAAAATAGGTAAAAATCAGCCCAATGCAATTTAATTAAGATTAATTTGAATTTTATTTAATTATGTTTATTCAAAAATACCATAAGTTCAAATGGAATAAATTAGGCTTTGGTATGTGGAGTTGACTAATCTATTTTGGCAATGATGTAAAAATTGCATGTGGTGTCCATGCTAAGAAGTAGGGCATAGATTGCAATTTAACATCTAAAGGATTGGATCATGCATTGATGAATTTGAGTTCCATTATGAAAAACTTGTAGAGTTGTATGAGGGTGACTAGGTCATGAAAAACTTAGAGAAAATGAGAAAATAGAATAAGTAGAAGGAAGAAAAAATAATGGGGAAACAAACGAAGAAAAAATGAGCTCTTAGAAAAGAAAATAGGGAGGCTATAAACACCTAAAATTTTTATGGCATATATTTCTATAACCAATAAATTAAAAATATGAAATTAAAAATAAAAAACACATATGGGTTTTTACTTTACAGACTTACATCCATTTGGAAGTAAAATAATGAATGTTTGACCTAGGTTATAACCTGTTTGATTGTATATGTTGGTAGATATATCTATAAAATTTAAGGAATCATATTTTTAAACCTAAGAATGGAAATTGATTCCATCCCCATGCCTATAAAAATGATGCTGATCCTTTTCTCTTTATTAAGATAAAAGGTTATTAACTACCAAATCCCCTCTGTGAGATTCCTTCACTGCAAACACTTGATTTGTGTATGACTTGAAATATTATTGGATGGTGTTTTATAGTTAAATCCAAATTTCTATTTGTATTTAAGGAACCATGTATCTTTTATTCATCCTACACTAACTATTGGTTTAAATAGTGACAATATGTTCTTTCTTTATAACGTACATAACAATTATAAGTTTGGGGGCTTGTTTTGAATGGATAAATTTCATGGTAAACCTTATACATAAATATTTGTTTCATATTTAGGAGGGATTTATTGTTAAATTATGTGTGTTCTAAGTATGAACCAAAATGAATAAATCTAAATACATCTTGATAGAAATTATAATTTTACTCATCCAAGATGTCATGATGTAGATACTATTAATGAAATAATTAAATCCTACAATGATTCTCTCATAAATGAATTATTGAGTATGTGATAACCTACTCAATGGAATTAGTCAAACTTCTATTACATAGGAAACCTGTATTTGTAACTTGTTTACTATTTAGTCTTATGTTGATATATTAAAGCTATGAGACAACATGTACTGGAACTATGGGTTTCCTCTTGAAATAAATGTAAACATATATACATACATACATACGTGTGTGTGCACATGCATGCACACATGCGTGTGTGTGTATACATATATGTATATGTATATAAATAAATACATATGACCATGTGTAAATATATGATAAAATTTTCTATTTTAGTGACTCAATTGAGCTACAAAACTTAATATGATTCATTTATAGTTGTAGGAAGTTAAAAAAACTTTGAAAGTGTTATTAGGTATGACCTATGTGGAAATTAGATAAATTTATTTATGAATGCAATGCATGGGTTAATCAAAAAAATTGATATCTAGTTGATTATATATACTTATCTCCTCTTGGATGAATTTGTATAACCATAGGTTATAATAGAAAATTTTGAGTATAAAATTATATAAGTGATAATATGTATTGATGAGGATGTTTCTCCATTGGTTGATTGAATAGCTAATAAGATCTTGAACAAGTAAATTTTTGAAGATATAATATATGCATATTAATTTCACATTTACATATGGTGTATCATATGTAATGTTTCTATATTTATATAATCAATAGGGCAGGTCTTGATTGTGAGACATATATAGGTTGTAATTTTATATTAATTAAAATATGAGATTTCCTCATGTAATAGAACATGATAGATTTATGTAAGATATTTAGAAGAGTTTATGGAACTGATTTGTGTTCATAAACTATTCTGAAGTTGTATGAGATATATTATTTGGAATGGTCCCTTGATATAATTATAATCAATATGGTAGTTCTGGTAAAAAGGGCACATATAGGTTGTATTTGTGTATTGGTTAAAATATGAGAAAATATTGAATTAAAAAAAAGATGGAACAAGATTAGAATGAATGAAGTTGTCACTGAAGTATAAAATAATCTTAGTTTTATGAGTTATTTGAGTCTCATTGGTTTATTTTGTTGATTGAGTTTTATACCATCAGATTTATATGAATTGTGTTTAAAGAGAGATATGTTGTATGGATATAGTTTTATTGAATTCTTTTTCTAGCCCTTTATGCATTTTTGGTTTGAATGTAGAAAAACCTATATATGAATTTCACGAGTTGAAACAAATAAATTGTTGAATGATGATTGTTTGTACCTTTCATTGCATAATTGCCTAAATTTATGTATGTTGTAATCTGGATTATACTACCATTATTTATTTATGATTAGTCATTGGCATGTTTCATATGATAAATGGTGATAGATATATGAGGTTTTTGTCTTGAAACTCATATATCTACCCCCTAATATCATCTAATAGATTATGATTCATTAACAAAGAGTTTATGTGAGTGGAATTGATTGAGATCTATGTGAGGTCTAATTTATATAATGAAAACTTTGGCCAAAGTAATATTACATCTAAGACATTATAATTACATTGCACTTTATAGTTTACTCTATATGATGTTTTTTGATTTTGTAACACCTTAGTCTTGTACACTTAGCAAACTCAAACCTTGGTTATTTCTCTTTATTCTACAAATGCCTTGATTCTAAAATCCTTGCATGTGCTCTATTGCGTGCCCCTTGGCCTATCTCTTAGTCTGACCATCCTTATATTTATGACACATACATCCCATCTTACCTAAAATTATTAAAATGTACTTATCTTACACCTTTGCAAGTTTCGAGCCTATACCTACTCTCTTACTCCCTAGACACTAATGTCTAGGAGAGATAATAGCATCAATGTTGTCCTAACTTGACACAAGTGTTTAATGCCCTAAATTCATCCAATTAGCAATTGAAACATATTAAAATGGTCATTATAAGTGCTTTAATATGAGTTATCTCCCAATAATATTGGTATAAATATAGTGTAAACCCTCATTCACTCCTTAGCTACCAATCAGACCAAAAGAGCATTCAAGAAGCACTCAAGTTACCAAAAGATTTCTTATTATACCCTATTATGATATCATTCAAAGGAATATCCAAATTATAGGTCATAAGTACTAAAGGATTAGTCATAAGGTCATATTTTCCAAGTTATAAGCTAGGTAACTGTTGTACTTATTTTACACATTACATGATTCATACACAAGACAACATGTAATGGAAAACTACATGAGTTTGAGGCCCTATTCTAAAGTATTGGATATATAGGTAGTGAACTTTGATAATGGGGTAATTACATGTCAACTCAATACTATGTTCCCACTAACATATCTTTCCCCAAGGACACATTGAAGATAGAAAGCTATGATTTTTTCATTTCACCAACAGTGACAGTCCATGACCCAGATCTAAATGCACTAGAGTGAAGGTGAATCCAAACCTAGAATCATTCAGGTGGTTGCATCCTATTTTAGTAGATATTATATATTAGACACTAACACTAAACATAGATAGTAGTGTTTATATAATCATCCCAAACTGATGTAACTATCTAAAGATCTAGAGGTACTAGATCCAAAATATGATGATTATTCTAGAACTATCTATATAAACATAATATTTTTAACTTTTATCAAATACTAATGCCTTACATATTACAAGAACCCATCATGACTCAATCTCTTTAAGATCATGCCTTAAGGGGTACACTAGGAAAGGGGTGGGTAGACCTTTAATGCTTCACAAGATTGTTGTCCCGTATTGCCACATTATTAGCAATCCAACTAGTCCCTAAAACCTTTCCCTAAGATTTTTCTCCTCCCTTACACATTCCTCTAGTATTTTCCTCTTTATATCCTTCTCCTTGCTTGTCACCTATTTGGCCTATTCAAAAAACTAGGTCAACCTAGTTGACTTAGTGTAGTTTAGGGTCACTTTAGCTCTTTAGGTTTGTTAGCCTTTCAGTCGACCTAGCACAGACTTTAGGCATTAGACCAAAAATGTGCTAGGTTAATCAGGTCAACCTAACATAGTCAACATTCTTGAATGATTTTAGGGTGAGATAATCCTATATATAAAAGGTCATTTTGGTCATTATTATAATATTCAATAAAAATTTATTACTCACTGGTGCTTCTTCACAATCTACTCTTTTAACATTCCACTTGAGGAGTCTTATCTTAGGTTTCTTATTTTGGAGAATCTAGTCTTATGGATAGGTTTTGGATGATTTGTCCTAACAAAGTGATCCTTACAAACCACAACAACCTCTTGTGAAGCCCCATTGACCAAGGGAGATGTTGAATCATGATGGGTTCACATTTAGGTAAGTATATTCTAACTTTGTTCTCCTCTCTTTTAGTAGATACAGGTAGTATAAGTGTTGGCTTGAATAATATTACTCTTCATATTCTATGTATTAGGGTGCTACTAATACTTACTTTATTTGAAGTTCCCTATAATTTTTTGATTACTTTACATCTAACCCCTCACATTGTGCCATAAACTTTGGTGGGCACTTAATTAATTTACTTTTCTTGTTATTAGAATAGTTTACTCTCTCTTGTTTAGCATAAGTGAAATATCAAATAATAGGACTCTTTTAGGGTTATTTTATGATTGTGTTAGATTGTAGGCTTTGGAACCCTTCCTATCATGCTATGTTGTGACAAGTGATACAAGTGATCACCTAATTAGGTCTAGCAGATCCCCATATTGGTCATGCTCCCTCTTAACAAGTGTATGCCTAATCAGAAGTGTAGGAGTGCTCTATCTTATTCGATCTAAGATTAATTCATGTACATCATAAAATTTTGATTACATGCATTTTTGTGAATCCAAAAAGATACTAACCCTTGCAATATTTATTTCATTCTTTTTGTCATCATTTTTATCATATATTTTGACATACTAGTTTGATTTTATTAACCTAGTTATTTTTATCTATCCACAAGAATAAGCAATTGGATCAATCATCTTGACCTAGTATAGGATTTTAACACTTTTTAGACTTTCATTTTAGCTTACTAGGTTAACCAAGTTAACCTAGCACATTTTTAGCCACTTTGTAATAAGTTCATGTACAGCCTAATCTATCATCTCAACCTAGTACAGGTTTCAATTTTATAGACATCATGTTTAACCTAATAGGTTGACCAAGTTGACCTAGTGTATTTTCAACACTTTTTTAGCAAGTTCATGTATTATTTGATCAACTAACTTGACTTAGTTTGCATTTTTTTTTCAGTTTTATACAAGGTTCTAGATTATAAATATCCTTCATTTCCATCTCTAAACCATCAAGGTTAGTCTTTTATTATTTTTCTCTTTTTGTTTTGTACTTTATTTTCAAGTTTGCAGTCTTCAAAATTGCCCTTACATGGCCAACTAGATCGATTTGGTTGACCTAGTTCTCTATTTTGTGTGTTGTCTAAAACAACTAGGTTGACCTAGTTGACTTATTAGGTTTTCTAGACCCTATCTTCAATAGTATTAGCTTGATCATGTCGACCTAGTTCTATATGTTGTGTATATAGTGTTTTTACTATACCTTGTTTCAAACTTGTAATTCACCTTAAATGTTAATCGCACATTTTCTTTTAGTTTCTTTCTTGCTTAGAATAGTTCACATAGTCTAATTAGGAGGTTTTTAATTAACCACTTAGTTTCACTATTTCTATTTTATGGACACATGGCCAAATCATATAACATCAATTATTATTTTAACATTTGACTACCTAGGCCAACCTACTTAGATTTCACTACCAAGGGGGAAGCTGACTTGATGCTCTAATCAAGTATAAATCATGGTTAATGGTATATTCTAGATAAGCACCCAACACCCTTATCATTGTGGTGTGTGAAATGAGGGGGTAGGCCCTGATATCAAGCCTATATCATTGCCACTACAACCCTTTTCATCCTAAACTCACCTAAAACCATCCATAGATTTTTATCTAGTACCTTGCTTAAATCCAACTCCCTATCATTTAAAATTAGTCTTAAAAATCTAATCAACATTCTAGATTGACCAATTAAATAGCTTTACTTTCCAAGCTGTTTGCTTTCTCTTTACTCAATTATGTGTGAAATAACTTGCATTAGCTAGTGTTGGTGTAAGTTTTTGCTTTATGTGCATCAATTAGATTGTCCAACATCAATTTAACTAACTATATATTTACTTTCAACATTTAATTTCCTAGATTAACTACAAAATTATCTTTTTCTATTTCCCATCTTGTCAATAATCTTTTATTTTTCCATGTCTATTGTACTAAGTCAACCTAGTCAACCTTGTACTATCATAGACCCTATTTTATTCCCTTATTCATTGTGCTAGGTTGACTTGGTCAACTTAGTATAATCTATAGGTATTATTTTACACTAGGTCACACTAATCGACCCAATTTTATTTCCTACTTTCCCTATTTATTAATCTAATTCTTTATCTCTTCCAATTTTTCATTCTATATATTTCCCTTTGGTCAAAATGAGGTCTAGTATCAAAGTATTTTTGGACAGTTTTAATCCATTTAGATCCTATATGAGATTTTCATTTCTCCCTTTCTTTTCCTCCCAAGAACACCATCACTCTTGGGGCATTTATTCTCTTCCATCTAAAAATTATAAAATGGTTCAAATAACACCTCAAGATGAAGTTGATGGATCCAATCCTTTCTAAATATACCAAGAAACCTCTCAAAATATTCAAACTAATGTGAGAGTGATTGACACAATTTTACTTAATAATCCCACTAACAACTTTTCCTCTAATAATCCTCCCCACAAAACCAAGTTGGGGAGTACTAATTATAAAACTAACCTACCACATGATACAATGCAATTATTATCCCAAGTGATTCAACAAATGAATATTATACAAAACTCTTATGCCAACTAAATGATGCAACTTCAATAACACTTGATCAATGTGGCTAATCAACCTCTAATCAACATCTTCAAGCTAATCCTAACTACATTTCTCCACCTCTTAAAGATGCCTTAGGTAATGTTATTCCTCAACCAATAAAAAATAACAAGATGATTCAAAACATTCAAAATGATCCTTTAGCTCCCTTGATTGTATCTATTGACATCGATAACATATCACCAACTATCAAATGTGATGGGACTAAATACCCCATCTCATTTCTTAAATCATTTGGTAATCTCTACAAAGAGTGGATCCAAATTAATACATTTGATACTACTAAAATCTTAGTTATAACTTTCACTGGTGATGTATTAGAATAGTATAATCAATTACCCCAACATTCTATTTGGCAACTTGAAGATTTGGTCAATCCTTTGGTTAAAGAGTTTCAACACAATGATCTTCCTAAAAATTGTCTTATCCATTTCATAAATACTAAGTAATCTCATAATGAATCAGCTCATGACTTTATTAAAATATGTAAATACTTAGCTCATATAGCCGATCATAATATTTCTAATGATAACCTATTCAAAATCTTTATTACCACTTTAACGCCCACTCTTCAATAAAAGGTTTAAACCTTTACTCCTAAAACTCTTAATGAAGCTCTTAACCAAGATAAATGGTAAGACTTCCTTATGAATCAATTAAAATATAATCCTAAACTTCTTAAAGGATCTTTTCAAACATCTAATGCTATCACTAGTAACACTTCTCAAACCAAACTAAGATTTTCCAAAAATGATATTCCTTTACCATCTCACATACCTCTTTTGATAAATCAAATGAGATAATTTTTACCTCCCTCTAAACCTTTCACATATCCTAATGCTCCTCTTAAGTGGTATGATCCCAACCTCTCTTTTTGGTTTCATGTTGACATTGGGCATTCTCATGAATCTTCTAGAGGGATTTATAAATGTGTTATTTCTTACATGCTTGGTGATTCACTCAACCATGAAACCATGATCAAAAATTCTCATCAAGAATACACTAATGCTTCTGAATAATGATAATCCTCTAAATCTTTTACATATAATAACCAATAATCTTCTTCCCATAATCAATCAACTTCTAAGGATGTTTGTGTAATTGACACTGATTATGACCAATACCTTAGCAACTCTCAATATGTCAATATGGCTAAGGTCAACTATTGTCAGAAAATAGCTCATAAAGATCATGTTACCAATCCTAAGAAACCTTCTTTAGAGGAATAATTACTTAAATATACTACTATCATCAATATTGAATTAGAAAGACTTGAGGAACAACTTCCTCCTTCTGATCCTCCAACCACATCTATTCTTCCAAAGTCTAATTTGTGTTCTAAACCTCATGTCTCTTCTTCTAAATCTCATTAGAATTTTCTTTAAGAACTTAACTCTATGTCATGTAAGATTCCTCTTATGGATTTGGTTTGAACTTCACCTTATCATCATAAATTCCTTATGAAATAACTCCAAGAGATCAAAGATCCATCTTTTTTAAATTAAGAACCACATTTTATTAATGCTCAACCAATTAACATTAATACCATCGAATCTATGTGTCCCTCTTCCAAGCCTTCCATTAAATCCCTTGAAGAGGACATGATTAATGATGAAATACTCTTTCATGTTGATGATCCACCTCTCTTCATCAAAATAGCCATTAATACCACCCTTATTAAAAAATTTCTAGTTGACAAGGGTTGGTATTAATGTGACCTCTTTATGTCTTCTACAATAACTTGGTTATAACAAAGGTCATCTTCGGCAAACCCATCTTACTAGTCATGGTTTTGACAAGACTAATCAAAATCCACTTGGTTGTATATAGTTTCCCTTAACCATTGGTCTTAAGACCATTCAGACCAAACTCATGGTTCTTGATCTTCCTTTATCTTCTAACATATTCCTTGGTCATCTTTAGACTCATTGAATGAGGGCCATTGCTTCTTCTGATAGTCAATGCATTAAATTTATACATAATAAAAAATGTTATAAGCATGAAGCTGATCCAAACCCATGTAGTATCTAATTACATGATCCTAAATCATAATATCATGTTCTTAAAATCCCTAATATTAATAATGACTCTTTACTTGAGTTCATCAATATGAATCATGATTTACAAGTCACTCTTGTAGATTCTGATGATGATGAGTGCAATGAATTATAGCATAATTTTAACACCACCAAATTACCTCCATATATTTTAGATTGGTTTCCTCCTTCTCTTTTAGCAGGGGATCATACCATTCCTATCATGGATGAGATTACCAATTTCGCCCCTCCATGTAATGCTCAATATCCATCTTTACCTCAAGATGCATTTACTTGCAATGATTTTAGAGTGGCTAAATTATTTCAAGATCCTCTCACCATGTCTCCTTAAACATTCAATAATCTTAAGATTTTTCATTTTAAGGATCCTCTTGAATATCAAGCATGCATAATTTCTCCCACATATAATGACAATTATATCATGGCCCAAGCTCAATTTAGAGACTTGGATGTCTTACATTATCAAAATACCTTAGCCCAAATTCATTATTTCAATTGACATGTGCATACCATTTTTGTAGATAATAACTTAGAACTTGAGGGTTATGTACCTCCTATTAATCCTCCTCTTATCAATTCTCCTTAGGAGGTAGAATAAATCACACACTTTGAACCTCTAAAAGTACTTTCATATTATTTACCTCCTTTTAATATTCTTATTAAATCTAATCCTTCTCCTATCCAAGAACCCATCAACACTCCATCTACCTCTTCTAATCCATCTACTTATTCTACTCCTAAAATCACACTTGATGCCAAAGCAACTGATGTCCATCAATTACATTCTAAATATGATCACCATGGTAATAAAATTTTAGATCTAAAAGTATATGTTGAGTATTGTGGTTTTTACTTTTCCTAGTGACGAAGCTATTCTTAAGTGACTTTATGCCCAAAAACTATAACTCCCTTGGTAACATCATAAACATGGAAATTTTAAAACTAAAACTCCTTGCTTCAACAACTTTGTCACTATCATTAATCCAAAAACTAATCTAATTTCATCCTTACCCAATGCTCCATAGCACTTTCAAGATGGTAATCCCATTCTTATTAAAGAAATAACACATATCAAATATGGTACTCCCTCATACAATCAATTGATCATAGTTTACAAATAACTTTCACCTTATAAACATGATAATTTTAACCTAATTTTTGATAAGTATAAAGAGGCATTTGCTTGGTCTTACCAAGACATGCCTATAATTAAACCTCGCATAGTGATCTATAACATCATTACCTATCTTGATTCCAAAATTGTGCATCAAAAGTAACACAAATTACCTTCCAAAGTTACCAACTTATGCCATAGGTAAATCATTAAACTACTCGATGCTAAATTTATTAAACCTATGGATTATTCTAAATGGGTTTCTAATATTGTTCTTTTTTAGGTCACTATGGTCATTTATATTTGTATTGATTTTTGCAATATTAATCTTGGTTATCCTAAAGACAAATTTTCTTTGCCTTTAATAGATGCCACTGTCGATTCCATAACTAGATATGAAATGTTATCTCTTATGGATGGATTTTCAAGATATAATCAGATTCATATAGCTCCCAGGGGCCAACTTAAAACTACTTTCACCATAGAATGGGCCACCTATTATTATGCTAAAATTCCCTTCATCTCAAAAATGTCAAGGCCACTTACCAACATGTAATGACTCATATCTTTCATGACCTCATCCATAAAATTATCAAAGCATATGTGAATGATCTTATCACCAAATCCAAATACCATAAAAATCATCTTTCTGATCTAGCCATCATATTTGACCATCTCATTAAATATAAAGTCTAACTTAATCTTTTTAAATGTGTTTTCAAAGTCTCATCTAGCAAATTGTTAGGATTCTTAGTCTCTCTCTATGGCATTAATGTTGATCTAGCCAAAATTAATGATATTATCAATATGCCTATTCCTTGTTCTATTCTTGATATTCATACCTATTTATGGAAACTTAGGGTAATTAGATGATTCATTCCCAAGATGGATTATCAAATTCACTCCATTAATTCCCTTTTTAGGAAAGGTATAGCATTGGAATGGATGGATCCATGTCAAAAAGCATTTGACAATATGAAAGAGTCATTACTTCATCCACCTACACTTCATCCTCCTTCCAATGATAGACCTTTGATTCTCTATACTTCTTCCACACCAATATCAATAGGGGAAATGCTTTCCCAATAGGATGATATAGGCAAGGAGTATACCATCTACTATATTAGTTGAGGCCTCATTGATTATGAAACACATTATACCAAAGTTGAGCATGATTACCTCACTATCTATTTCATAGCTGAAAAGCTTCATCACTACATGCTTTGCCAAACCACTTATATCATTATTAATTTCAACCCCCTTCATCATTTCTTCTAGAATATATCATTGGCAAGTGAATGGTCTTACTTATGGAATTCAATCTTTGCATTGTCATGCAAAAAGTTGTCAAAGGGCAAGTCATAGATGGCCAACTTGCCATAGGTCCTATTACATCCCCTTCTTGCCTTCAAGATAACCTTATAGATGATAATATCCTTTACATTGAAGCTCTTAATCAAGAAATTTCTATTAAAGATTATTTTCGTATCTTTACTTCCAATCTTGAAGCTAATCAACTTGATGAATCTTTTGCTTCCTCCATACTACTAAACCAAAGGTAATTATAGAAGAGCTTAAAATTAATGTTGACTTACATGAGGATACTTGGACCCTTCACTTTGATGGTGATAAATGCCTTCAATGAGCTGGGGTAGGTTGCATTCTCACTAGTCTTCATAGTAAGATGATTACCTTAGCTTTCCATTTTAAATTTTATGTCACCAATAATATGGCTAAGTACAAAGATCTTATCTTAGGTATGAGAGCTGCTTTTGAATTAGACATACAATATCTTCATGCTTTGGGTGATTCTCAACTCATTTTCCATCAAGTTAGTGGTGCTTATCAATGTAAAAGTGAAAACCTTATTGCCTATCATCAAATTACAATCACTCTTGCCAAGGATTTTATCTCTTTTACAATTGATCCTATTCTTAGAGATCAAAATTCCATTTCTAATTCTCTTGATTCTTCAGCTTCTCTTTTTCATCCACATCAATTTTTTTTTTATCCTTATTTTATCATACAAATAATCAAATCTCCATCATCTACCCACCCTCTTGATTCACTTATCTACCACATCAAGGATATCACCATCCAATAATGCCCATAGTATCAAGATATCATCCAATTCTTAGAATATCAAGCTTATCTTCCTGACTTGGATTCTTATGAAAAGACACATCTTTGCAAACAAGCTTTCAAATATGTATTTAGACATAACATCCTTTAATATCATAATGTTGAAGGTACCTTGCTCCATTATGTCATGAAAGATGAGGTCCCTCTTATACTTGAATAGGCACATGGGGGCATTTGTGGTGGTCACTATAGCAGATATGCTACAACCTAAAAATTTCTATGTATGGGTTATTATTGGCCTACTCTAGAAAAGGATTCTATTAAATATGCTAAAGATTATAATCCTTGTTAGCTTCATGATGATCTCATTCATTTTCCACTAGCTAAAATTCAAACTATCAAATCTCTATGGCCATTTGCCACATGGGTATTTGATCTCATTAGTAAACTTCCTCACTCCCAAGATGGGCACATCTTTATTATCACCATTACTGAGTACTTTACCAAGTGGTTTAAAGCCATGCCCCTTGTCAATGTCATTGGTCCTACCATATTTGTAATTATTTTGAACCAAATCATTTTCCATTTTGGCATTCCTCACACCATCATTTCAAAAAATGGTGGTAATTTCAAAAATAAACATGTTAAATAACTTTACACCAAATTCAAGATAAATCACAAGTTTTCCACTCCTTATCATCCATAGTGCAATGGTCAAGCTGAGGCCACTAATAGTATTTTCAATAAAATTATTCAAAATATAATTGATGAAACATGTACAAATTGGCATCTTCATATTCATCCTACACTTTGGGCCTATTGGACTATCATTTGTACTACCACTGGAGCAACTCCATTTTCTATAGTCTATGGTTCTGAGTAGGTTGTTCCTCTTGAAGTTGAGCTTTCTTCTCTTCACATGTCTCTTCATGGAATCATTCTCAATGAAGAATTTCATGAGGCTCACCTTCATTCCCTTGATCTACTTGATGAACATCATCTCTCTAATTTACAACATAATTACCAATATAAGGCTTGTATTGCCTGACAACATAATAAATGTGTTAAAGTCTACACTTTTAATGTTGGTGATCTTGTTCTTAAATTAGACTACACCCATGACAAATAAGGTAAATATGCCCAAAAATGGTGGGGCCCATACTTAGTTAAATATATCCTTGGTCTAAGTACTTACCAAATTCAAACCAATGAAGGCCATGTTTTTAAGGATCTCACCAATGCTCAATTCCTAAAAATATACTTTGCCTAATAATTTCTTTCTTATAATTCTTTCTATCTAATATTTTTTGTTGGTTACTTAAGCATGAGCCTCTCCCTTTATAGTAGTTCCCTCTTATTCACAACCTTTAGTCCTACTTTTTTGGTCTTTTAGTTTCTTGATGTACCATAGTATTCATTATCTTATTTTTCATTCTCTTTCTATTTACCAATTTTGATTTGGTACCCCTTGGGCTTTTCTTTTGTGGGTTATTTCGTAAGACCACTAATAGGACCTAGCATCCCTCACAAAACCACCATCTTTTACTTGTTTTTCTTATATTTTTATTACTTGCCAATGTTGTTTTGGCATCTTTTGGGTTTTTCTTTTGTGATGTGCTTTGTAAAAAGGTTCCCTCACTTTGATTTTCTCTTACTTATTAGAACCCTCATGGGTCTCTCTTTTATGAACTGCTTTGTAAGACCATGGATAGAACCCAGACTCCATCATAAAATTACCATTATTTTCATGTTCTTTACGATACTTATTATTATACATTAGCTTTTGCTTCTTTTGTTATATGGAATTTACAAACAATCTATGTTAGCAAGTTTTACTCCATCTCCCTCTTTCTCATGATAAAGATTCACACCTTTATTGTCATTGTATCCCTTTTTTTTGTAAGTTGTCACATTTTTTTTTCAAATTTGAAGTAATTCAAATTGTTCCATGTGTCATTCCTCTTAATTTACCCTTTATCTCATATCCACATTGGATAAAATAAGTTTTAAGTCAAGATATCACTTTTATTTCACCTAGATTTATGAGACTCTTAAACCCCATGTTCTTTGAATTTTCTCTCTCTTAGAAACATGTCCCAAGTTTTCAAATGAAAGTCATCTTTAGTACCCATATTTGGTTTTCCAAATCTGTATAGAGGAGGAATAAGAAAAATCCATCAAAATAAAGTTAAAATCCAAATCATTTGAAATAAAAGGCAATGATATCTAAAAGGCAACATACAAATCTCAAAAGTCAAATTCACACCAAAAGATGTGATTATAAAAACATATCCTATCTCTAATAAAAGTGCAAACTCCATAGTCAAATTCATAGAGAGATGAAGTAATTTGGGGTATAGTAGCCCAGTAGATTAGAATATGGTAATTCAAAAAACTCTATGGTGCTACCTACTTTCTCACATAAGTACCCAATCTTCATAGTAGATTGATGGCTCTATAAAGGGTCCTAAAAATGGGGAACATGTCATGGAAAGGTAGGTCCATTTTAAATTTCATGCATATAGCCTTCATGGGATGATTTATATATTGCATTTGTTGACCTAAGACTTATGTATTTAAGAGAAGTTCTTTAGAGTCCCTAAGTTTGATAGTCCTCTTATTTTGATAAACCAAATTAGAGTGTCTTGAATTTGATAAAGAGTTTCTCTACCTTGGTTTTTTCTTCATTCTCCCCTCCACCCATTTCATCTCCCCCATTGATAGCCAAATTGTGATTCAAAATATGTTTTCCCTCTTCTTTAAATTCCTTCTTCTTCATTTCTTAAAAACATGCTAGCACTACTGTGTTTTAGTTTTATCTATCTTTAGATGCAAAATAACATGTTTGAGTAACTTTAAATCATATTCTTCACTTCATTTTACATTTATTTTCCTTTTTCCATTTATCACAATTTTTTTATCTTGTTGTTATAAACACTTGAGTTCATACCCTTTTTCCATTACTGAGTGAGATGTGATTTGTTACTACTCA
The DNA here is from genome assembly GCA_037957365.1 of Torreya grandis. Lineage (NCBI taxonomy): Eukaryota > Viridiplantae > Streptophyta > Pinopsida > Cupressales > Taxaceae > Torreya > Torreya grandis. Next base: position 556,057 of record JARHVA010005698.1, read on the forward strand.
CTCAGCAATGTTGTTTTCCCTTTTATGCATTCCCTTTTTCTATTATTGAGTGAGATGTAGATTGTTACTACTCACTCCTCAATGTTGTTTTACCATTGATTTGCCTTACTTATCATTCCTTTTTAAATGTTTATCATTGGTTTGAATTGGTGAGTTTGCCTTTTCTTACTTGAGGTTTACTTATTTGAGTTTTTTGGTCTTTAGTAGCTTTGCCTTTTTGGTTACCCAGTTTTATCTTGTTTGACTTGGCCATTTGGTCTAACATAGCACTTGTCACCTAGCTTGACAAATTCCCAAGTATGTCCCATCCACATAGCACCAATTATATTGGGTTTTCTTGTATTTGTTTATTTTTGCTCCTTAGTTTTGTATTCTTGTGTTTATCAAAAGTAGTCTCTACACCCTACATAATCAAAAATAAAAGCATACTTGATAATCATCTCATGATAAAGGTAAGTTAAGGAATGCATTGCATTTAATTTTTAGTTATTTCCTTTTTAGATTAGTTTCCCTTTCTATCATTTACTTTCAATTATTTTATGCTTTTTAAAATACTACAAATTTTTTATCATTAGTTTTATGTGTCCTTATGTTCTTTCTTAAGTCACCATCCCCTATTACACCTTAGTGACACATGATAGATTTGAGTGGGGCACATTTATACATATAATATTTTTAATTTTTATCAAATACTAACACTTTACATCTTACAAGAACCCATTGTGACTCAATCTCTCCGAGCGCATGCCTTAAGGGGTACATCAAGAAAGGGGTGGGTAAACCTTTGGTGATTCATAGGATTATCGTCCCTTATTACCAAATTATTACCAATCCAACTAGTTCCTAAAACATTTCCATAATAAATTTCTCCTCCCTTGCATATTCCTCTAGTATTTTCCTCTTTCTATCATTCTTCTCCTTGCTTGGTAGCCTTTTGGCCTATTTAGCAAACTAGGTTAACCTAATCAACTTAGTGAAATTTAGGGTCAGTTTAGCTCTTTAGGTTTGTTATCCTCTTTGTCAACCTAGCATAGACTTTAGGCATTACCCCAAAAATATTCTAGGTCAATCAGGTTGACCTAGTAGTTGATGTTCCTAAATGATTTTAGGGTGAGATACTCTTGTATATACAAGGTCATTTTGGTCATTATTATAATATGCAATAAAAAGTTATTATTCACTCATGTTTCTTCACAATATACTCTTCCACCATTCTACTTGAGGATTATTATCTTAGGTTCCTTATTTTGGAGAATCTAATCTTTTGGATAGGTCTTTGATGCTTTGGCCTAACAAAGTGATCCTTAAAAACCACAACAACCTCTTGTGAAGGCCCATTAGCCAAGGGAGAGATTGAATCATGATGAGTTCACATTCAGGTAAGTATATTCTAAATTCATTCTCCTCACTTTTAGTAGATATAAGTAACATAAGTATTAGCTCAGATAATATTACTCTTCATGTTCTATGCATTAGGGTGTTACTCATACTTACTTTATTTGAATTTCCCTATACATATTTGATTTCTTTACATCTAACCCCTCACATTGTTCCACAATTTTTGGTGCGCACTAGATTAATTTACTTTTCTTGTTAGTAGAATAGTTTACTCTCTCTTGTTTAATAACATAAGGGAAATATCAAATCATAAGACTTTTTTAGGATTATTGTGTGATTATGTTAGATTGTAGGCTTTGGAACCCTTCCTAGTATGATATTTTATGACAAGTGATACAAGTGATCCCCTAATCAAGTCTAGTAGATCATTATATTGGTCATGCTCATGTTTAACAAGTGTATACCCAATCAGAAGTGTAGGTGTGCTCTATCTTATTTGATCTAGGATTAATTCATGTACATCATGAAATTCTGATTGCATACACTATCTTCCCACATAATTTCAACATGTACCAGATCTAGATCTACATTAACATTAGAACCAACGAATTTATCTATTTTATGTCATTTATATATCTATCATAGTGGTACTTTCCATTTATAGTTTATCTTAGTTTAATAAATTTATCATATGGTACATCTGAGTTTAACACATTAATTGGCTTGTTATAGATTTAATATTCACCCTTGTGCCTTATCATTTATATATCCTTAACCTTATCTACCTAGGTAATTATTCCTCAATCCAAATTAGTGTTAAACATTTAAAAAATTTATTGATGTCATATTGAATAGAGGATTGGTTTGCATGGTCTATATAAATAATACTTGTATTATTGATTATACACACACAAGTTTTAGCTGATTTCTTGATATTTGCATTGTTCTTATATTCCCTTATATGAAGGGTAAGTCCACTCCTAGTGAGTAGGTGTACGGTAAATTTATATTATATGGTTGGAGGTAAAGCACTTGGATGATTCTCTCCCTATGTTTAATAATTCAACCATTTAGGATCATACTCATGGATATATATATGGATCATTGAGTTTTTTATGAGGTTCATTTGTACTATTGTACATCTTATATTGTATATTTGAATTTGTAATTAAATGTAATATGTAGTATATTATTATTGATGAATACTAGACACAAAATTGGATTTGGTATTTATAAATTATTTTGAATATTGAAACAATGGTGGAATAATGTTTATTTACAACTATAATGTGTATTATATCATTGATTTGATGTACATAACTCCTTCCACTATTAATTATGTGAGAAATATTCATCTTATAATATGTTATAGATTATTTGAAAACTAAATGGGTCACTTAATTAACCAGTGGGTTGATACATTTTTGTATTTATTACATTTTATACATTTATTAGTAAAATAGAGATTTTTCAGATAGTTGTGGATGATTTTATAAGTAACCCTTTTGGACTTTAAAAAAATATTATGTAACATTTGAGTAACCTAATGGGGTTATGAAAAATCATGCAATGTGTTATAAGCAAGTACAATAGTAACCTAGTTTATAACTTGGAAAATATGGCTCATGGAATGATCCTTCAGTACCTCAGACATGTAGATGTGTTTTCCTTATGATTGATATGAAAATAAGAGAAAATAGGGAAGCTTTGCTCACTTGAGTGCTTGATATAATAATTTTGGTAGATTACCTTGTGAGTTGTTAGGTGTTCTAGGTAAATAATGAATGAGGGTTGATTTTGTATTTGTACCAATCCTTTTGGATAATATCTCATTTAAAAACACTTAAGCCAACCATAGGTAGATGTTTCATTTTAAAAATAGATGACTTTAGGGCACTAGACACTTGTATTAAGATAATACACTTATGTTGATGTATGTGTCTGAATGGGATGCAAGTGTTTGAGCAGTTATAAAATAAGTGCATGTCCATAAATTGAAAAGATAAAAGATAAGCATGTTTATAACATTTTAGGGAAGATATAAGGTCTAAATTATCATAATAACATTGGTCGGTCTAAGGGATAACTAATTAGGTGTAGAGAGATAGTGTTTGTGATCTCTTTGGTAGTGGGGAATGTCTAGAACTTAAAATTTAATCCATGGTATATATTTTCCAAGTGTACAATACTGGGGTGTTATATAATTCAAAAATAGTTTCTACATTTACCCCCCCTTAATCTAGTAATGAAATTTTTAGTTTAAAGGAGAAGAAATGTGTACCTAGGTGTGTATAATACACTTTCTTTTTACTTGATTTCAACTTGAGTGATTTGTTGGTGACTAACCTAAAGCTAAGAGAATGTTATATTATATAAGTAGTGCATATAATCTAAAATTTAAATCATTAAAATGTTTGAAATTGAAAGAGATCAAAGTTTAGGAGTGTACTTACTTATTCATGTAACTATCTTGCCTTTTGGAAACTTGATTTGAAATGTTTATCATTATAAATCATTGAAACTAAGATTATAAAAAATGTAAATTTAGAAACTACATATATCTAAATAGATAGAGATATATTGGAGGACATAGACCCCAAACCTTGGAGAAAAGGTGAGTTTCCACCCAAAATTTGAGATTAGTTCAACTATGCAACCCAATCATACTGATAACATGGTGAGTGTGAGTGAACCAAGTCAACTCACACTATAAAATTGGTGAGTTTGGATGATGTTATAAAGTCTAACCTATAAACTTGTAAATATTAAGTGATAGAGTCACCTTAACTATACCAAAAATTAAACCAACTACTACAATAGATTGGCTCAATATAGTCCATAAAAGTTTGACTTGGTGGGTGATGATAGTCTCTAAAAGTGTTTGAAATCTTAAACTTATTTGATTTTACAATATTAAGTACACATTGTATGGCATATGCACCTTAAATATGTTTTATGCTAAAATTGGGTATAACAATGGTACCAATATATTAAATTATGCTACAAATATGTATCTAAATAATATAACTATGTAATTTGGCCAATTTGAAACTATGTAGCTATGGAGAACATGTTTTGAAAGCATTCACCCATTGTATATGGATAAATCTTAAAACTAATATCAGTGCCAATATGGAGGATATGTTTCTAAAACATGCCCCCACTATACTCTAGGTATGTTTCACACTGAATAAATGTGGAGAGCATGTTTCCAAAACATGCTCCCATTGAATTTGAAACTATGACAAATGTAGAGAGCATGTTTCCAAAACATTCCACTACTACAATCTGAATCATTGAAGAAATGTGGAATTCAATCCTCTATGGCATGCCCCCACTAATATTCCCCCCTTTTGTGATGAGACAAAGTAGCAACTAGTAGTTAGCTTACCTCAAAAGGATAATATAACCATGTAAACTATGAATGTCCATGTAGCATATATAGGGAACGTGTCTACATATGTATATGTGTGTATATGTGTTATTCTATGACCTTAATCTATAGTGTGTTTAGGGACATGTGTTGCTGAATTGTGGCTTACATACCTTCATATTATCTTATTAAATTTCTTAATGTTCTTAGTGTGGTCATCTTATAGAATAATCTTAGCTAATTAAAGTATATATATGAGGTATTGGCTAGTCTTTTATGATCATATTGCAAATTTTATTCTTATGCAAAATATAAGAGGTAGTGGTTAGTCTATAAATAAATTTACCTTATTCAAATCAGTAGTTATTAGATTCATCTCTACAAGATGATCACAACATTATATTCTATCTATACACTTTTTTAGTCTAAATAGTTCAACCTTGTGCACATTATCAATCATTAGATTCATCTTGGTGAGGTGATCATAATGGTATCATCTACTGATACACTTTTTTAGGGTTTTAACCCCCTAGGGTTTATGCATGGTTATACCTAACACTATTGGACATGATAAAAGTCAATAAATGCCTAAAAATCCTCACAAAGATGGCATAAAGTCTAAAACATCTAATTCATGTATTTTAGAGGTAGTTTAAAAACTTAACTTAGAGTTGTAGGGCATGGTATATAAATATGAACTTGATGCGTTAAATGGGACATCATGGGGTTTAGAAGGGATGTTAATGGCTTATGGGATCATTTGAAACAAATATATATGAAATTGGGTGAATTTTTTTTATCAATAAACAAAATAACCCTCCACCACTCCAATTTATTTCTCCTCCTCCAAACAATCATAACACCAACCCTGGTATGAATCTATTGATGCCAAAAATGGACCTACACAAGTTTGATGGTAATGATCCACTCATATGGATTAATCAAATTCAAAAATAAATTAACATCAGGATCCTTTTTCACAAAAGGTGGTCATGGTCTCTCTATATCTGGCACCTAAGAAGTTCATTTGGTATTATTGGTTGTGTGCTCAAAATAAAAAGAAGTGTGTCTCAGTTTTGAGGTTGGTATTTTCTAAGGATTTATAGATCCACTATAAAAATAATGTCTCTAAAAAATAATTTAGCCAAATAACCAATTTTCACCAAACTAGGACTTTAAAGGATTACATTCATCAATTTCAAAATATCTACTTACATGTGATAGACATCACCGAGGAAAATCTGACTGGCCTATTTTTGAGTGGTATCAAATATATAGCCCAATTGGAGATTTGCATGTTTCATCCTAGTAATGTATCTAAATCCATACTAAGGATAGGCATGGATGAGGAAAAAGAGACAATCAAATGAATACATTTCATTAATGTTCGTGAACACACCTTTTCAACACCATCATTTCTTTAGCCTACTAGATTGACACCTTAGTGAATTGAAGAAAAATTTGTAAAAGGTCTTTATTTTGGGCTATGAAAACAAATGGAGCAAAGGACAAAGATGTGTTTAAAATAAATTATTTTACATTGAAGGTTCTAATGAGGAGGAAGAAGATGATGAAGATTCATGGGTAGGTTCAAAAGAACCTAAGGATGAATCTGAGGATTCTCAACCTACTATTTTCTGTCATGCACTTTTAGGAATTAGTACTCCTTAAATTCTTAAGGTGGTGGGTTTCCTAAACAAATATAATGTGACTATGTTGTAAGGAAATTATATATATGTTTGCATAAAATAATTATATATCACATAAAATAAGCAAAGATAAGACATCACATAGTAATAATTGATAGTAGATCAGAATAGTAGATAATATAGCATAGCCACTTTGAGGGGAAAACCTTTACAACAATGCAATAAGATCATAGTTCTTAATATCATGATCAAATACTAACCACTACCTCTTATATATAGTCTACTTAGCCATGGTTATTCCATATGCCAACCTAACTAAAAACATAGAGAAATGTAACAAGAATATAAAAGAGGTATGTAAACCATAAGTCATCCACACATATCCCTAGACAAACCAAAGGTTAAAGGCATAGCATACCCATCCCCTTCAAAACAACATTACTCTCAATATTGAATCAAATTTGGATGTTGTTTCATAAAGGATTCATCCTCCTATGTGGCATCTTGACATGGTAGATTCTTCTATTTAATCAGGTACTCCTTAATTACTCTAGATCATAGCTACTTAGTATGCATTTAAAGGATTGCCTCAATATCAATAATAACTCTCCCTTCTTTATCTAATTCTGATAACTCAATTGGAGTATCAACTCTATGTCCAATTACTTTTTTGAGGGATGATACATGAAATACTAAATATATGCAAGTGGATGAAGGAAACTCTAACTTGTAGGCCACACTACCAATTTTTTTCAAGATCTAATAAGGACCATAATACTTAGGGGATAACTTATTATCCTTTTTCTATTGATTCAAGGACATATACTTATATGGATATAAGTGAAAAAATACCCAATCACCAATGGAAAAATGCCTCTCATTCCTATGTTGATCTACCTCCTCCTTCATGTGATTCTAGGTCATGGATAAATTTTCATGCAAACTTGCAAAGACCTCTTATTGATAGTGAAAATGTTCCTCAACTACACAAACCTTAGGATTGACCTTCAAGGTTGAAGTGATGGATGGAGGGTGGTATCCATACAAGGCCACAAAGGGAGACATTTTTTAAGAACTATGAATAGAAGTATTATACCACCATTCAATAAGTAGCAACCAATGAACCCATTTATCCTATTTATTAGAAATAAAACAATGGAGATATCCTTCCATATATTTTTTTAATACCTTAGTAACTCTATGGTCAGGTAGACCCAACATGATATGTTATCTCTTACCAAGGTGAGGACTCTCATGAAAGAATAAAATGTGACTGAAGACCCAATCTCAATCCTCTAAACCACCCATGACATGTATGTTAAATTGATGGAGGACATGTAGGAGCAAGTTTGAGTCCTTGAATCATAAGTGAAAAGCTACCTTCCTAGTTGGCCTAATTTTGAAAATCAAAGATTCTCTTTTGTAAATCTTCTTAGTACTAGGAAAAGTGGTGGAGACTCAGGATGGATGTGGGATGTAAATTCAAATGACCCTAGCCTATTTGGATTGGATTTCTTTGGTAGAGATAAAATTTAGGAAGCTATTAGTCATAGTAAACAAGGGTATGTTCCCTGATCTAAAACTTATGCCTACTTCAGACCTCACCTTATACCAAATATACATCAGGAGCAAGAGGGTAAAATTTGAGGAATAGATAACATTCACACTAACTATGGAAAATGCCATGGAAAAAGGCAATAATAATTTATTGGTAATGAGGTTAATATCTCAGTGTTATTTCACCTAGATGGCACTCTGCTTAGCCATGGAAAATTTAGAATCCATGTGGGTCACTTCAACAAGGTTATGCAAAAGAAGGTGGCCAATAAAAATAAGGATATGTGTGCCCAAGTTATGTGTGACTCCATGAACATTTAGGGTACATGTGTTATATAATATTGGTTAGAAATTGGAGGTTCGTATTATTCTTATCTTTTTTAGAATGGGCATGTGCCCATTCTACATATATTATATTGGAATACTATTGATTAATGATATTTTTTATGGTGTAGAATGGGATCAATTAATAAAATTATTATGACTATCTCTTGTAAAATTAGGTACAATTCCATTTTTAAAAAGATATAAAATATTATCCCCATTAATTTAAGTACAATTCACTATAAATACCAAATACAATAATAAAAAATATCAATAGACATAATATAATTTAAATTTGAAATAGACTTAATTCAGAATGGGCATGTGCCCATTATACATAACTCTAAGATTATTATCAATAAATGGCCAATAATAATGGATGTTAAATTTATATCAATCCTATATTGTCAATGCTTTATAGGTTTTAAGTAATAACCATCCATTCAAAAAAATTATGATCTGATGACTAATGTATATAAATAATATGTTTTTGCATGGTTTAAATACATGTCAGATTTCAAATGTCATCATGATATATTTTAAATGACAAATTATGAATATATCTGTATAACTTGGATTATAATGGCTATTTTAGGTAGTGTTCCCTACTAAGAAATTGTAGTTATTGAAGGTGTATTGGACTAGGAGAAAAGAGATGAGGAGTGGTTTGTAGAAATTTACTCTCTATCTAAATATCACAATCGCCTCTTATTGTTTCATTTCATGTCAGGGGAACATCAAGTGATTGGGATAGTGTTAAATATGCAATGTATTTCAAATAATGTAATAAAGGTTTAGGTGGAACACATAAATAATAATGGCCACTTATCCCAAATTATTAAAATAGAGCTATAGGTTCCATTATATATAAAATATGGCATGATTCATTTAGATAAACATAATAGGGATTTGTATTTTTATTATGGTTATAAAATTGATCTGTTTATAGGTGGAGACACCACTAGAGTGTAAATGAGTGAAAATAATTGTAATAGTTAAACTAGCATTTAGAAGACTTTATCAATATGCATTCACTTCATCCATCACCTACCACTTGAATAAGGACAAATAATTGGAGAATAAAAAATTTCATTCAAAAATGTTTACTTATATAAGGTATAAACTATTGGTAAACTTAGAAAAATAAACTCTAGTATCATAATTACAAGTGCTAAGGTCATCTAAAATGGAGAAAACTCTATTAAAGCAAGCTTAAAAGTAATTCAAGAAAAGTGAATCTTCAACGTCTAAGGAGATTCAACTTTTATTATTCAATGAAAAATCATTCAAGATTGGAGTTGAAAATTGCAACCAAGATCTTCTCAGTACCAATACTGATCCCTTGATCTAGTCAGTGTTGATAGACTAGTTAGCTAAATGACATGTAATCCTATGCCTCTTTAGTGGGAAGAAATATTGATTCCATTTAGAAAATTAACTGGTGATATCTTAGACATTGAGCTTGAGCATGAATTACATGATCCAAAAAATAACTTATAAATCATTGATGGATAATATACCATTGAATCTATAAAAAATATTATACAAAATCATGAGTTTGCATATTTTTATGATAAATTAAAATAAATATCTACTTGTTTTATTTATTTTAAAGCCAAAAAATAGTAGGTAATTAGTATCTAAAAATAAAAAATATGGTCAATAAAACATGGGTTCCAAAATAATTTATTGACCAATTGTACAAATGGAGGGCATTGTGGGTCATGTAAAAAGGACCACAATGCTCTGGTTTAGACAATAAAAATATAGCTAATTGGAAGGTACTTTAAATATTGAATTTAAACATCTAAAGAGATTCAAATTTTATTATTCAATGAAAATTCATTCAATATTGGATTTGAACACTAAAACCAAGATCTAAAGAGATTCAACATCTAAAGAGATTTAAATTTTATTATTCAATGAAAAATCATTCAATATTAGAGTTGAACACTACAACCAAGATATTATTCAATATCAATAATGATCCCTTGATCTAGTTAGTGTTGATAGACTAGTTAGCTAAATTTCATCTAATCATGTGCCTCTTCAGCGGGAGGCAATATTTCTTCCATTTATAAAATTAACTGGTGATATCTTGGACATTGAACTTGAGAATGAATTACATTATCCAAAAACTAACTTATTAATCATTGATGGACAACATACCATTGCATCTATAAAAAATATTCTGCAAAAGCATGAGTTTGCATCTTTTTATGATAAATTAAAAAAAAGATAAGGTTGTATTATTTCTACCAAAGCCACAATAGAGTAGGTAATCAGTATTTACAAATAACAAAATATGGCCAATAAAACATTGGTTCAACACACTTTATTGACTAGTTGTACAAATGTAGGCCATTATGGATCATGGAAAAAATACCACAATGATCTAGTTCAAACAATGAAAATATAGCTAATTGAAAGGTACTTTAAATATTGAATTTAAACATCTAAAGAGATTCAAATTTTATTATTCAATGAAAATTCATTCAATATTGGATTTGAACACTGCAACCAAGATCTAAAGAGATTTAACATCTAAAGAGATTTAACTATTATTATTAAATGAACAATCATTCAAGATTAGAGTTGAACATTGCAACCAAGATATTATTAAATATCAATACCGATCCCTTGATCTAGTTAGTGTTGATAGACTAGTTAGCTAAATTTCATCTAATCATGTGCCTCTTCAGTGGGAGGCAATATTGCTTCCATTTAGAAAATTAACTGGTGATATCCTGGACATTGAACTTGAGCATGAATTACATGATCCAACAACTAAATTATAAATCATTGATGGACAACATACCATTACATCTATAAAAAAATATTTTGTAAAATCATGAGTTTGCATCTTTTTATGATAAATTAAAATAAAGCTAAGGTTGTATTCTTTCTGCCAAAACCACAATAGAGTAGGTAATCAGTATCTACAAATAAAAAAATATGGCTAATAAAACATTGGTTTCAACACACTTTATTGACTAGTTATACAAATGGAGGGCATTGTGGATCATGGGAAAAATACCGCAATAATTTGGTTCAAACAACAAAAATATAGCTAATTGGAAGGTACATTAAATATTGAATTTAGTTATTAAATTAAATTATAATAAAACAAATAAATAATTTTACAAAAAAATTCATTTAACTACTCTATATGCTCGATTAATTATGTAATTTTGTTTTATGTTTACATATAGGTATTTGAAGAAGTGATTAAGAATGTTTAAAAAAAATAAAGGTGGATAACCTTAGTGATAAGATGACATTTCTTATTCTTCCAAATGACATATGGGAAAAATGGGTTATGGTTTTTAATCTCTACATAAATGGTGGGTTGGATTGCATCCCTAAGAAAACCAGTGACCTGTATTTCAAGATAAATTCATTAGATAAATTTATAGCATGTTTATTTAAAGGCACATGGGGTATGTTTTTAGAATAATTGGATGTCCTCATAGACAAAGTTATGAGTGGAAATGTTTGGCTAAATGAAACTAATGATCCTAGGGTGAAAGTAGAAAATTTAAGTGTCTATTAAAAAAGAGTGAAGGAGGCCAGAGTCTCAAGGTTGAAAATTATAAATTATTCAAATTCATGGGTTCTTGAATAAATAGCTATTCTAGGGCATGATGTATCAAATCTGAAAGAATATTTTCACATTTATGAAACTCAATTTCTTCAAGTCTTTGAGGAATTCAAAAATAAAAAGACAAAAAGGAAAAGAAATTAGATATGTCAAGGGATCTAGAAAAAAATTGAATATAATATGGAGATATTAAAGGATTTCATCAACTTCCTATAATAGCTTGTATCATCAGTTATAAAAAATTATCTACCAAGGGAGGAAGATAATTTTGAGTTCACATGTTAGTGCACTTTTCCTTTTATATCAGGTAGAACATTGAGAGTAGTAAAACACCATCTTTCTCTTAGTCTAGAGGTGTTTATTATAGATTTTTAAAACATTATCACCAATGTAACACAAAGTGATGTTATATATCTACTCTCCTACATTGGGCCTAGTGCAATGCCCTGTGTGCGTATATTTCTTGTTCTAGTTCTCAAAGCCTACTTGTTTCATAATTTTGAATGCACCTACATAGAAAACGATAAAATAAGAAATGAAATCAATTTTAAAGGATGTTACAAGATTTTTAATGAGGAAGGTGGGTTATAAGTACTACTTATGATCTTTAGCATTTTTAGTGTCCATGATTCAAAATACAAGGTTGATGAAGAAGTGGGAATAGAACTTGATTGGTCACACATTGAACCCTAGGACATTATAAGTCTAATGAAATTAGGATTGTCTTATCAAATCATCCTTTCAAGTATGAGATATTTTCCCATTTTTTGGATTACATGTTATCAATATGTAGCACAAACTTGTCCCCTATTATAGTACTTTATGGAGGCATAAATGTGATAAAAGTTGACATAAGTTTAAATACGACTTCACTAATATGCATAGAGAAAAATATAAAATAGGATTTGATTCTTAAACAATACCAAAAAAATATCATGACACCAATAGGTATGTACATGGTTTGATAATAATTTATATCATATAATTTGCAAAGTTAAACACATTATTTGCATTCTAAACTAGTATGTTTCATGTTGGTAGAAATTGTAAAGCCATTAAAAACAATGATGAACATATTTGATGATTAATTAAATAAAAAATCAAATTTATCTCAAGGGGAGACAAGTAATGGATAAGATGAACTTTAGTTAAACATGCATTTGGTTGTGGCAAATAGATCAACTACATTGGATCATGCAATGATAATTGTCACACTCAGCTCATAAATAGGTATTAATAATTATTTAAATTACTTAAAACTTCATGGCTAAGTCCCAATACAATTATGTGATCAAGGAATACATAGAGGGGATATTAGTATCATGTTCAATGTGAAATAAAATCAAAACAAACACACTCAAAAATCATACACCTCTAGCCTAGACACTCAAGGAGCTAGTGAAATACACAAGTAACTATTAAATGAAGTCAAAACAAGAGAATATACCTTCCATGAGGACAAGTTTTATGTGTTGGAAATGGATTAATGTGCTTGGTTTTATGATCAATAAATATTTGTCAATGAAGCTCCTTGCTCCACCTCTCCTTGTCACCTTGGTAATGTTGGCTTTGTCTTAGCTTGGCTTAGCAAATGAGCATGGTAACAATATAAAAATGGGCTTATTGAAGGAATTTTAGAATCATAACACTACATAAAAGAAAAAATTTTATTAATGGGTGAGGCCTTGTAGTTATAGCCTCCAAAACTAACTTTAACCCAAGTGTATTTAGGCTAGATTTAATTGTGGGTGAGTTAAAAATAACCCTAATTGAGTTAAGGAGGGAACATATAATTAATATTTAGGATAGAGGTCTCATTTACTATGCATGGATCTCCATTCTAGAATTTATTACATTTAGGGAGATATTTTAAATTCCTTGACTTTGACGATGATGACATAATCATGACCTCATTTTTATTAAATTTTCCTTTTTAAAATTTTTTTCCCTAATTTCACATGGAAAATTCACAAAAGTATTTATGGAATAGTGAAAATGAACATTGTAGAGGAACTTCAATAGTTTGAATTCTTGTTTAGATAGGAATCACAAAATGGTCATGCTTGTAGTGTCTGGACATATGAAAGTTTTGAAAATTCTCCCATTGAGGTTAATGCATCTCTGCAAGACTATGCTCATGGGTTTCACAAATCATTTGGCCTGATAAACAATATTCTAAAAGTTTTGGTCTCTATTTCAAAAAAATTAGAAAATGAAGCCCCTATCCTAGAAAAATTGGACCCCCAAGTTCCCAAACCTTCTTGGGCTAACATGGTCAAAGGAATTGGTCTAGTGGGCTAAGCCATATCTAGCCTCCATATTTTATTAGAATAAGATGAAAAAAAGATATTTAACCTTATTCTAGACCCTAATGTGGAGAAATCTAATGTAGAACTCACCAAATCCATCATTGCCAGGGCCAATGGTTATCGACTGAATATTGATGCTTTCTAGAAATGGGCCAAAGAAAGATGGAAACTAAAAGATTACCTAGAGGTGGTTTCTCTATCTATGGGTTTTTTCTTGGTTAAATTTTCTCTACAATAAGACTACATTAAGGCTCTCTCAAAAGGTCCCTAGTTTTTGGGGAAGGCCAGTGTCTCTATCAAAATATGGAAGGCTATGTTGAGTCTTATTAGCACAACAATGGACGATGTTCCAATATTGGTTCTCATTCTTGAAATCCTTTGGAACATTCGAATCTAGAGGTTATCAATGGGATTACCAGGGCCTCGGTTCAACCTATAAAAATTGACCTGATTACTCTCACCCACTAGAGGATGGTTGTAACTCATGTACACATTTTTCTGCTAGCTAACAAGCCACTGCTTCACGAGATCAAGATCATGTTGAAGTATGATTCTTGGATTTAGAACATTATTTATCAAAATAATGTTATTATTTGTCCATAGTGTGACATTCCAAGTCATATGCTTTGTATTTTCTAAAAAAAGGCTAGGACTCAGTAACCTTCTCTCTACAAAGGACTAAGAAAGATGTACCAAAGTTGGATGCATAACATGAATGGCCCCTCAGAATTGGTTCCCCTTGAACCCCTCATGCACTTTTCCATCTAATAACATCAAAAAGGTTTCTATAGTATTATCTTCAAAAAATATTAATAAAGAGGTACCAAAGATGGATTTTAGGCCTAAACACCCTCTCAAGTTTGGTTTCCCTTGCTCCCTTCTAAGCATTTATCCTTCTAGTAGCTTTAAAGGTACCCATTATTCTAACTCTTTCACTCCTCTTTTTTCACCTATTATTTTAGAGTCCTTATGTGATCTAGGTCCCCTAGGGGTGCCCCTCCATATCCTTTCCCCTTCCCTTTCCCTACCCCACTTATTCCTAAGCCTACCTTGGAGCCCCTCTCCACCCATTCCTCTTTTCCTTATCCTCCCCCTACCTTCTCCCCAAGCTTAGTTCCCCCTCCCAAGCATAACACCCCATCTTCGGTCTTTTTGGATGCTTCTCTAAACCTAGAACCCCCTTCCCCCCTTTCGATCTCTGACCTATTCCCTCCCCCTTGGCCCCCACAAGGAAACTCTTCCCCCCACATTTCTCCTTTGTGTTCTTTACCTATTCCTTCTCCCATTCCCCCTCTATCTCCTATCTCCCCTCTCAATTTTTAGAGTCTACCCAAGCCCTTTCATAGAATATCCCTCTTTTTTCTATCCTAGATAGCTCGCTTCCCCTCCCTTCAATCCCCCTTTCCCCCTTTTAAAAATCCCCAATGCCTAGAAAAGATGGGGGAAATGCTTAGATTCTCTCTCTCCCTCCCAGGATTTACCCCTGAATTATGGGTTTGTAACTTTTTCAAGAAATAAAATAGGTAGGAAAAATGCCAATATTGGTATTACTCCAAAACCTATGATAATATTTCAAGAATGGTCACAAGAAACTTGGAAACTATAAAAGAGATTTCTTAAGGCTCTTAGAAAACTCTTAAGGTCCAACATGATAAAAATTCAAAGTTATTTCATGGAATGTTAGGGGTATAAATAACCCTAGGAAACAAAGGATCCTTTGTAATACTATAAAAAGAGTCAACCCTTTTATCCTTATATTTTAGGAAACAAAAATGTTTGACTCCATCCTTAAAGCCAGCATGGGTAAAATCTAGAATAACTCCCATGCCCTCTGCTTAGAATCTATAGGTGCCTCGAGAGTCATGATAGTCTTTTGGAACCTAGATGTCCTAGGAGGAGACCTTTTGTGGAAATCTAATATCTAGATTTTGATTTTATTCATAGATATTGATAGAAAATATAAATGTATTTTAACAAACATCTATGCCCCAAATTCCAAACCCACTAGGAATCTTATATGGAGAGACTTATTGGAATTTTGAAGGACCTATATCAATTGGAACTGGATTATAGTTGGTGACTTCAATACCCCACTCACTCTAGGAGTGAAAAAAGGTGGCCTTATTGACCTCATAGATAGTATGTTAGAGTTTAATGACTTCATTATTAATGCAGGCCTTATGAATGTGGACATTAATGGTATTTTTTATGTCGTCTAACATAAGATTGGGATAAAATTTAATTCAAATGTACTTAGATTGATTTCTAATTTTAGTAAATTGGGACATACACTTTTTTACTAGGCTCTTTTCTTTGCTAAGGATATGATCTAATCATAATCCCTTGGTGTTTGAAGATGATATGATCTCAAAACCCAAATGCAGTCCTTTTAGATTTGAAAATATGTGGCTTCATCACCCCAACCTCACATATTCTTTGAAATATTGGTGGAAAAAACCCATATTGGGTTCCACCATGTTTATCCTCACAAGAAAACTCAAATTTCTTAAAACCAAGATAAAAATATAGAATAAGGAATTTTTCAAGGATATTTTATTGTAGAAAAAGGCCCTTAAAGCAAAAATTACATCAATTGAAGAACTCAATTCCTCTAGAAACTCCCATGTCATTTTCATAACCTAGAATCAAAAGAGCAGGCCTTTTAGAAACAAAAATATAGATGCCTTTGGCTAAAGGAGGGAGACAAGAACACAATTTTTTTTCACTATTCTACATCGAGTCATAGGAATATCAATAAAATTTCCCAACTAAAAATGGAAGATGGAACCATCAATAGAGACAAAGATGATATCTCCCACCATACTATAAATTTCTTTAGGAAACTTCTTTAGGATTAAAGAGTACATAATGACTCTCTTATCTCTTATGCCCTCTGTTACACCCTTAACCATTGGTGTGTCTAGGGATATGTGTGGTTGACTTATGTATTACACACCTCTTTTATATACATGTTACATTTCTCTATGTTCTTAGATAGGTTAGTCTATGGAATAACCTTGGCTAAGTAGACTATATATCGGAGGTAGTGGTCAATCTTTATTGATTAGTTCAGTATTCTAAAATAAGTGCATTGTTTTGGAGGTTTCCCCCTTGAAGTGGCTTTGTTATATTATCTAGTATTCTTCTTTGTTGTCAATTATTATTGTGTGATCTCTCATATTTGATTATTTTATGAGATATAAAATCATTATGTGTGAACATCTACATAATTTCATTATAAGTGGTATTAGAGCTTTGATTTGGGAAAGTTTCCTATGGCATTTTTTTAGATCTAGCAAGGCATGGCTTCTGGGAGTGGTGAGAGCAAAAAGACATAACTTGTATTATAGGAATAATTAAATTTTTCCATCAGTGCAGTATTGCTCAAAACACTTTTTTGAAAAAAAATATTTAAAAAAAAAAGTCTAGAAAAAATTTTCCTTTACAAAATTGTAGTTTTTGGATTCATCTCAGTGAGATGATCATAATGGTATATTCTTCCAGTAAACTTTTTTGGTGCCAAAATTTTTACCCTAGTACATAAAGGCAGTCATTGGATTCATCTTGGCAAGGTGATCATAATGGTATCATCTCTTGTTACATTTTTTTGGGGGTAGAAACCCTCCTAGGGTTGTATATGGTAGGTCCTAGTACTCAAGGAATAAAAGGGGGAAAGAAACTCCTACGACTCCCTTTACTAATGATATGGAATCTAAAACTTTAGATCTAATGATTTTTCACCTTCAGGTGACATAAAGAACTTGGTAAGGCATGATGACTTTGTTATAGTCAAACCTAATGTTTTAGGGATACATGGAGAGATTAATGGGGTTCTTAATGAATTGCATCATATCACTACACAATTGGATACCCTTACATATTAGTTTTAGCTCAACAACCCTCCACTTTAACATTCAAATCCTCCTCCAACACCAATAATTCCCATGCTAGTATGAAACCAATGTTTCCAAAAGTGGACATGCATAAGTTTGATGGTAAGGGTCCTCTCACTTAGATTACCCAAATTGAGAATTTATTTGAGATGCATCAAACCCCTAGTTTTCAGAAGGTGATAGTGGTGTCTCTATATCTGGAACCTAAGAAATTCATTTAGTATCATTGATTATGTGCTCAAAATAAAAAGAATGGTGCTCCTGTTACATGGTCTATCTTTACTAAGGAGTTATTGGCTCATTATTATAATAATGTCTCTTAGAACTATTTCAACCAATTATCCAAACTATGGCAATTAGGAATTGTGAATGATTATATTCATCAGTTTCAAAATATCTCTTTGTGGGTAGAAGATATTACTATATAAAATTTGATTGATCTATTTTTGGGTGGCATCAAAGATAACATCCAATTTGAGGTTAAAATGTTTAACCCAACATCTATATCAAAAGCTATCCCTATGGCACATATGGTAGAAGAAAAAGAGATAGTCAAAAGGAAAACTTTCAATACTAGTCATGATCACACTTTTCTAGCACCATCATTTCCATAACCCACCAAATTAATATAATTAAAAATTGAAGAGAAGTGAGATAAATAATTGTGTTATGGTTACGAAAACAAATGGATGAAAGACCATTGTTGTGCTAAAAAGAAGTTGTTTCACATTGCAGGTGCCAATGACGATGAAGATGATGAAGAAGTGCATGGTGAAGATCTAGAAGGTCTTGAGGAGGAATGTAAAGACTCTTAGCCTACTATTTCTTGTCATGCCCTTTCAGTTATTAGTACTCCCCAAAATCTTAAGGTGATGGGTTTCCTTAAGAAATAGAAGGTCACTATTTTGATTGATTTTGAGAGTACACATAACTTCATCAATAGTAAGTTGGATACTCATTTGAATTGATTCATTTATTCAGCTCTAGAATTTTAGGCTATGATTTTAGATAATTGTACTATCATCTATTTAAGAAAATTTCATAGTATTAAGCTAGCCATAGGAGACTAATTGTTGGATTCTCCTATGTTTACTATTCCCATGGGTGGAGTTGATATTGTTATAGAAGTATAGTGGCTCACCACTTTGGGCACTATTGAGATGAATTTAAAATAATTATTCATGTGATTTCATTTTAAATAAAGTACATTTGAGCTAAGGGGATTAAGGGCTAAATAACCATAACTTGTTAGCTACCATAAAATGATAAAGATTATTTATAAGGGTGCTGAAGGATCTATAGTTCACTTATTTTTCATGGAAGTATAGCCAACTTAGCCATCTCTACCTCTTGATCTACAACAAGTGATTGATGCCCATTTTATTATTTTTGGTGGCATGCCAAAATGACTTCCATAAAGGTACACGTATGATCATGCTATCAAACTTATTCTTAGTAGTGCACCACCCAATGTCAGGCCATATAGGTATCCATACATCTAAAAAAGTGAAATTGAAAAGATGGTACAGGAGATGTTGGATGCCACAATCATTAACCATAACCAAAGCAAATATTTTTCACCATTTGTTATGATGAGAAAGAAAGATGAACCTGGAGGATGTGCCCTAACTACAGAGAACTCAACAAGTACACTATAAAAGATAAGTTTCCTATTCCTGTCATTGATGATTTTCTAGATGAATTGAATGGTGTTTTTTATTTTACCAAGTTAGATCTACATTCTGGGTATCATCAAATCTAGATCCGTGATGAAGACATACCCAAAATAGATTTTAGGACTAATGAGAGCCATTATGAGTTTTTGGTTATGCCTTTTGGTCTAATAAATGCACCATATACTTTTTAGAGTTTGATGAATAATGTTTTTAGGTCATTTTTGAGGAAATTTTTTTTCGTATTCTTTGATAATATCCTCATTTATAGTAAAAATTATTAAGACTATTTTCAACATGTGAAATAAGTACTCTCCATTTTGAAAAAACATCAATTGTATGCCAAACCTTCCAAATGTAATTTTAGGGCTTCTGAGGTTGAATATTTAGGTCATCTAATTTATTATGAAAGAGTGAAAGTGGATCTTATAAAATTCCAAGCAATGGTAGACTAGCCAATTCCTAAGACACTAAAGTAACTACAAATATTTTTGGGGTTAACTGGTTACTATCACATGTTTGTAAAAAATTATGGTAGTATTACAACCCCACTCACCTCTTTGTTGAGGAAAGACCCCTTTTAATGGACTAATATACCTACCCAGGCATTTGAACAATTGAAAGTGTCTATGTGCACTAGTCCAATATAGGCCACTCCTAATTTTTCCAAGACTTTTATAGTTGAATGTGATACATTTGGGTATGGTATTGGTGTTGTACTCATGCAACAAGGTAAACCACTTGCATTTGAAATTCATCAACTAAAGGGTAAAAATCAGCACAAGCCCATCTATGAGAAGGAAATGATGGCCATTTTACATGCAATCAAATAATGGAGACCTTATTTGATGGGTCATCACTCTTAGGTAACGACTGATCATAATAGTCTCAAATATTTTTTAGAACAATGGTTGTCATCTGAAAAATAATAAAAATGGGTAAGTAGGATGTTAGAATATGATTTTGAAATAGTCTACAAAAAGGCAAGGACAATGTGGTGGTAAATGCACTATCCAAAAAGGATGAATTAGTTGAGGCATTTCTATGTGCCATAACCATTTTATAGGTAGATTGGCTAGATGAAGCATGATCATAATGGGAAAATGATAGTTCTACCCATGATTTGATTCAAAATCTTCATCAAGGTTTAGGTGGATTTCAAAAATTCAAATGGAAGGGTAATACATTATGGTATAAAGACATATTATACATATGTAATAACTCTCTTCTTAAATAAAAAATCCTTCAAGAATTTCATACAACTCTAATGGGGATCATTCAGGATTTTTGAAAACCTATCACAGAATCAAGCAAGATTTTTTTTGGAAGGACTCAAGGGAGGTGTCTAGAAATATGTGGCTGAATGTATGATCTATCAACAAAACAAAGGTGATACCATAAAAACCCTAGGTCCTTTACAACCTATATCCTTCCCTAGCTAGCATTGAGAAGAGGTATCTATGGATTTCATTATATGTTTACCAACATTTGATGGTTAAAATTTTATCATGGTTATGGATCATCTTAGTAAGTATGCTCATTTTTGTTCTTTATCATAGCCATTTATTGCTAGTACAATAGTTATTGCTTTTCTCAATAAAATTTAGAAATTACATGGGACCCATAAGAGCATTGTTAGTGATAGAGATCCCATTTTCACTAGTAATTTTTGGACTAAGTTATTTACATGTTTGGTCACCTAGTTGGCTCATAGTTCATCTTATCATCCTCAGTTTGATGGACAAACTGAGGTGGTTAACAAATGTCTGAAAGGATATCTCCATTGTTTTGTTTTTGATAAATAGGATAAATGGGTTCATTGGTTTCCACTTGCTGAATGGTGGTATAATAATTATATTCATAGTTCTTCCAAAATGTCTCCCTTTGTGGAAATGTATAGATACCACCCTCCATCCATCACTTCAACATTGAAGGTCCATCCTAAGGTTCATGTAGTTGATTAACATATTCACCTTCAACATGAGGTCCTTATAATTTTGCATGAAAATTTAGATATGGTCCAAAATTGCATGAAGTAATAGGCATATCAACATATAAGTGAGAGGAATTTTGACATTGGTGATTGGGTCTTTGTTCACTTGTAGCCATATAAGCAGATGTCATTAAAGCAACAAAAAAAGGATAAAAAGATATCCCCTAAGTATTATGGGCCTTACCATATATTGTATAAAATTATTAGTGTGACCTACAAGTTAGAATTTCCTTCATCAACTTACATACATATAGTATCTAATGTATCATCCTTGGAGAAATTCATTGGACACAAAGTTGCCATTCAAATAGAATTAGCAGAATTGGATGAGGAAGGTAGAGTTTTTTTTATCCTGAGGTGATACTTCACATGAAAAATAAAAATCTACATTCTAGAGATATTATAGAGTACCTAATCAAACGGAATAATCTAACATGTGAAGATGTTACTTGAGAGGATGAAGCATTTGTGCAACAACATCCAAAGTTGTCTCAATATTGAGTACAATGTTGTTTTGAAGGGGAGGGGCTTACGACACCCCTAACCATTAGTGTGTTTAGGGATATGTGTGGCCGACTTGTGGCTTACATACCTATTTTATATACTTGTTACATTTCTATATGTTCTTAGATAGGCCAGCCTATGGAATAACCTTGGCTAAGTAGACTATATATAGGAGGTAGTGGTTAGTCTTTATTCACTATGTTAAGTATTTTTCTATTAGTGCATTGTTGTGGAGATTTCCCCCTCAAATTAGCTTTGTTATATTATCCAGTATTCTACTTTGTTGTCAATTATTGTTGTGTGATCTCTTATGTTTACTTATTTTGTGTGATGTAAAATCATTCTATGCAAAAATCTAAGTAATTTCATTACACCCTCACTAATTTTGATAAAGTCTTCAATATTTTTGACAATGAATCCATCACCAAGATTCCCTCGAACGAGGAAAAAAAATTGTCTTTTCTATGGAAGGATTCAAGGCACTGAGACTTAATGTATTCCCACCTTTATTCTTCCAAAAATTTTGGGACAATGTCCACTTGGAGGTCGAAGATACTGCTAGAGAGTTTTTTTAGTATAAATCTATTCTTAAGGAAATCAACACTTTTCTTGTTTTAATACTAAAAAAACAAGGTGCCACTAACATACAATAATTTCAGCCCTTTAGTCTGCGTAACACCACTTATAAAATTTACTCCTCCATCTTGGTGAAACACATGAAATATTTACTTGATAAAGTCATTAGGGAGTAATAGGGGACCTTTATGGTAGGTAGACAAATCATAGATGACATTATTCTAACTCATGAAGCTAGTCATTCTATTTATAAATCCTAAAGGCAAGGTACGCTAAACACATTACATCATGCTTCCAGGTCTATTTAATATCTATATGATCTATTAGAATAAAATTTTGATGCACAAGATCATTAATGTATATTTAATTAGTTAGATCCATCAATTTCATTTTGTATGTCAAGATATGGAGCTTAACATAAGTTCTTTCATGTTTCTATAAATAACCATTTGTCTAGACATGGCTGTAAATGTTAGTTAATTATCTATCCTTTGGTTCCATGATCTGATGGTCTATATTTAAGTAGATCAAAATTAAAACATGTTTATTCGATCATTCTCTGATAGGCTCACATGTGTCATTATATATCCATAGATGCATGCTTTTTTATCTCTATAAAGACATTAAACATTTATCACTTTGTTCCATTTGAGTCCTCTCACTCTGTTTGATCTCTCTCATCTAGTCATTGGATCTCTAAATATGCATGTTCTTTACCTTGACTTGGCATTAAACATCGAAACTTTAATCTCATCTCACTACTTCTTATATCTTTGTATCACTTTTTCTCCATCAATATTGTTGAACCTACTCTATCTTTAACTTGGCACTATGCCAATAAAAATTGAGCACCTTATTTCATTTGAGTCTATTTATTCTATTGGATCTCTTTTGTATGATCACTCGTGCACTGTCAGATCTTCTAACAGGATTGATTTTTATATCTATCCAACCCTTGAGGATATGATACTTGGAATAAATACATGCCTTATATACATTGTTATTAGTTATCACTATTAAGACACTTGGCATCCTCATATTTCTTATTTACATTTTGATTTTGACCTACTCTGTTGATCTACTGTGTAGGCTTTATGATTATAATACTTGTCACTTGCACATTAAATTGGAGATACCTTTGACACTTTGAATTCACTACACTCTGTTAGATCTCCAATGTCAAATTAAGTGTGAGTTTTTGATCTTCCAACTAGCTCAAACTTTACCCTGTGAAGATTTGACTAAATATGGAGACCATCTTAATTATGCCTAAAACACTAATTTTTCACCTTCATATCTTCTACTTGACATAACCACCTAGTCAAAAATTTGGACCATATAAACTAAGCATGAAAGTGAACAAACCCATATCCTCAATTATTTTTGAATCCTTCATGCATGTGAGATATAATTCCATTTATCTATTTACTTAGATTATTATACCATAGAGCTAGCTATGGCTAGAACTTACTTGGAAGGTCAATTTTGTCCTTGCATAACTCTTGTCATGCTTAGTCACATGACCTATAAATTAATGCATATTATCTTATTACATAGGGGACTCCATACATATAGACATTTTCTCCTAAAGCCTTCATACATGCAAGATATGACATCATAAAAATACCTTCTTGGATTTCTCTTGTAACTTGTAAATTTGATGAAGTGTTGGAAAACATTGTCAAAATGCCTTGGATCCTTACTTTTCTCAAGCATATATTTTGCCGCACGATGTCACGTGACCCAAGATTTAGTGAATATAAACTAGGAAAAATAATGAATAGACCCATGTGATCATTTTGTATTAACACCTCCATGTGCACAAATGTTGACCTCATCAATATGCTTACTTGGATTTGTTTAGACCTTTTTGAAAATTTGGCTAAGTATAAAAACTTAGTGGATTTTATCTTAGTAGCCAAATTTTCATCCCCATAACTTCAACTATGATTCATCTCATAGCTTCAAATCTGGTGCATAAAAACTAGTGATTAAAGTGATCACAACCATGTAACTAGCTCCCCTAGACACATTCACACATGGTAACAGTGATGTTAGAAAAATGTCTTCTCATCTTTTCTATCATAGACCCATATTGTCTAGATGATCAATATGAAGAAACAGATGAATTCCATTCATACACACAAGCATTCTAATCATCCTTAAACTCTTATAGGTTCACCATGATCACCATAATCATCCTTGAGCATTAATAACATGCTCATAATGTCCCTTTTGACATAAATGACAATCATATTTCCAACAACCTCCATCTTTGTCATTAATGGCAAACTAAATACTCTGAACTTATAATACTTTGCTCTTTATCTGACATTGCTGGCATTGGCTTATGATGAGTATGAACTAAAGATATTCATACCATACTTTCTCCCCCTTAGGTAATGGCACATTTTCCTAATACTCAACTTGGACACCTTCTCTGCTTCTACTTTAACATTTGTACTTTTTCTCCAAACTTCTATGAAGAGCATTTTTCTCTTTCTCTTATAAAGATCATTTGAAATTTTTATCCCCCTTTGGCATCAATGGCAAAGGGACTCTTTCTTAATATTTATCCAAATTTTCTCCCATTTTCTCATATAAAAAAGTTTGTCCAAGAATTTGCAACCATTAACTCATTATAAATTTGCAAACTATACATACCTGAGTTGCCTTTTCTTGACTTCTAGGGATAAACAAGGATTTTATGATCCTTCCTCTGGACTTATCCTCCATCAATAGTATCTATTGATATGATGTAGGATCTATCACTCCCAAATTTTATCTCATTACATCACTTGAGCATCTTCAGGTCTCGAAACATAGTCCTCTAATCTTATGACCTGACCAAATTCAAATCTCCCACTTTTTTTATGAATAAGGATTCAATACACTATCTAAGCACCTAAATTGGTTTGTTCAATTAATCATCTCACCCTGATTTAGTTAGCATATGTTGCAGATAACACCTTATCTTTCAATCATGATTGAAGCATTTCACATATGCTCATTTTCACAACATGCATATCTCCTCAAGCAATTCAAGCTATCTAAGTTAACTCTCCCTAACAACATGGTATATACAAATTGTCATTTTCAAAATTTAGAGACATTCTACATGAATTTCTTCATTATGGAATATAAACAAGTCTTAACCAGCATCCACCTAAGATTTTTCAAATCTGCCACCATATAACATACAACAAGCTCCTTTATTCTAAGACTTCTTGATTTTGATAGACTAAGCAATATAGCTCCCCCTTACACCATGCTCCATATTTGCATCAAGGGCCTATATATAATACACCATAGCTTCATTTTTCACATGTATATCATCATTTTAAACATGTTCACTAAGTTTAGTGACCCAACTCATTGTACAACACAAGATATACCATGTTAAGGGTTTCTTACATTAGAACCCTTATGCTAACTAAATGTGTAGACCAGAATATGTATGATATGTACTCCAATAGTCTCATTATTTCATATTGAAACACTCATTCTATCCTTGTAGACACTGTATACACAACACTTGACTTGATTTGATCAAGTAATTATCAAAACCTACTTGATTTATCATTTTTAGCAGACATCACATGATTTTCCATTGAAAAAGGGTCTCATAAGAAGCATCGATAGAGGCAACTTACTTCACAATGTCCGAAAATAATGTGAATCTAGGAGTTACCCATAATTACTCATATTCCTTCTCTTTGTTGGTCATCTTATGATTTCTATTCTCTTCTTCTTAGGCTTGAGAGAAGTAACATGCTCATCCATTAAACTATTCTCCTTTTCTTTTATAATGGGATTAACAGTACATGGAGACAATATCAATCTATGACATACCTATTCATCTGATGAATCTTACTTGCAATTCAACATCTCATCACTAATCATAAAAGACTAATGTTCTATGCATAAAACTTGCTAAGTAACAATAGGGTGTTCACTTGAATATGTACATACCTTAGAAATATCCTCAGCTAGCACCTTGGAATTCTCCTTGAGATTTGTGTTCTCATTCTCAACATGTGTAGACATTGAGAGCTCTTAACATTTTACAACCTCTATAACATTCTTCATCATAGATTGATATTTCACTTTATATACATGCTTGGGTTTCTTAAATGTCCTATTTTCCTATTTTGAGATACTTGTGAACCTTTGTTCACATTAGGAGGCATGTCTCTCTTCTTACTCTATACTTTTAATCTTATAAAGCTTGTTCTATAATGTTTAGCTATGTGACCAAAGTTATTACAATTATAACACATTACATTTGTATCTACCAAGGGTGAAAATTAATTTTCCCTTACAAAATTGGTTTTCCTTGTAGGAAAACTCTACAATTATTATCCTTATGACTAAAATGATTACAACTATAATAATAACCATAGAAAGATGAGGAATACCTGGTCATAGCTTTTCTTTGTGTAGGATGGGAAGTTCTTTTCAACTCTTGATTCTTCAAGTTATTCACCCTTGTGTAACCATATACATCAAATTCCTTTTTCTTCTACATCTTCATTGAGTTTGTAGAGATGGACTCATTATTCTTTTTCCTTTTCTTAGGCTTCTTTTCAGCTTTAGCGTTCTCAATCTATTTTCTAAAAGCCAATATCTTTGATTTTAGCTTCATACATTCAATATATTTTAATTGTAGTTCAATCTTGACTACATCTTCTATTCTTGTGGCCCCTTTAACTTGTGTCTTTAGGCTTATCACCACTGATCAAATTCTTCAAGTATTTTGGATAGTTCTTTAATTTCTTTTTGTCTAAGCTTTTTCTATCTTGTGTTCTCTTTTCTTAACTTGTCAATATCATCTGGAGCACAAATGAGTTCACATTCAAGGTCCACTTATCCTTCCTCTTCTTCATTAGAGTTTTCAACTTCCTCTTGATCCAAATCTACATAAGTTGATCCTAATTCCATGAATAAGGACTCATTTCCCTAAGCCACAAAGGAATTGTCATGGTCATCATTTGAGATATCACTATCATCTAATGAGTCACTATCTTCTCTTATATACAATATTTTCTTGTTTTTAAATAAGTTACTCCTTTTGGAATAGTGGGGCTTCATTTTTTTTCCATCCTCTTCTTGTTTTAATGTTTTAACCATAATTAAAACATTTAAAGGGAAACTTATCTATGTACTTTCTAGATCCTCTTTTCAATCTTCTAACAAAGTTGGTTTCTTCTTAATTAGTCTCCTCAGATCTAGATGTAGATGCTTCTACTTTTTCATGCTTAGATGCTTTGAATGCATCTTATCTCTTGGAATTATCTACTTCTCCCATTCTCATCTCATAGGTAATGAAGATTCCATGCAACTCATCTACTGTGAGATTATCTAGATCTCTTTCTTCCTCTATTACAAAGATTTTAGAATCATACCTTGATATAAAATATCTTAGGACCTTTTTTATAATGAGTGATTATTTCATTTCTTATCCAAGGCCTCTAATTACATTGAATATTTCATCTAATCTAAGAAGGTAGTCTATAATTTTCTCTTCCTCATCAATTTTGAGACTTTCAAACTGGCCTCTATATGTTTGGCTTGGCCTACCTTACCTTATCATCACCTTCATATATGCCCTTCAACGTTGAGCATTTTGACACTACATCACCTTGACAAACTCTAAGTTTGATAATCCACAAATAATAACATTCTTTTCCTTATAATTACACTCATATACATTCTTTGAAGCCTAATTAATAGGAGTTGTAGTAGGGTCTATATATCCATTTACTATAAACATATATACATCAAACCCTAATGAGGATAAGTATGCTTCCATTTTTATGCTCTAAAATTCATATTTAGATCCATCAAAGAGAGGTGCTTTGTTTGATGAATATCCTTCTTGAGTAGCCATTGTGTTCACTGTTCCAAGATCTACCTGAGTTTATTAAGCTTATTTCAAGGAACCATAGGCCCTGATACCAATTATTGGAATATAACTATCTAATGAGAGGAGGCGTGAATTAGTATATCAACTAAAATAAATCCCCTAATCCTTTTAAAGTAAATTCAAAATCATCTACGTATTAAAAGATAAATGCAAAGCTCATATAAACACAAATACACATGACACTAGATTTATATGTGGAAAACCCAAAGGTAAAACCCATGGTGAGAATAACTGCTAGAATATACTACTCTATTCCAGCTTCATAGTTTAAAGACTCACCATTAAAACCTCATTGGTTACATTTAAGGACACCAATCCTAAGGAGACACCAATCCCATGATTTAAGAGCTTCAACTATAAGAAAGAACTAAATTCATAATTGAACACCAACCCAACTTGTTTGATGGTACTAACCAATTAGGTCTATGGAGCTACAAATCCAATATAAAATAGATTTAGAAATGAATCCAAGTCTATATTCTATGTTACAAGTTTAATCTACAACTACTCATAATATGCACATTCTCTTTGTGCCTTCTTCCTCTCTACCCATTTCTCTCTATGTTTGGGTATGTATTTATTTGACACACTTCATCTCTCTCTACAACCTCTTTCTTTTTATCTCTACCCTCTAGTTATGGGTCTATATTTTCATTTGACACAATTTGAACTACAACAACAACTTTTTCTTTGTCCTGGATATCATATATATAAACAAATGATCTAGGGTTCCATATATTCTATGTGTTCACACTTGGATTATAACACATCATGCCAATTATGGACTCTAGTTCATTATGACATGAAATATAAGTTCCCACATCTCAATTATGTCGGTCCATCAATTGCCATTACACCAAATGATTGACCTATTAGTGCTTTATATAATGGCTAGAGCTAATAGATTCATGGGAGGTAGTTAAACCATGACACCCTATAATATATTCCATGCATCACACCATATTTTAGGTCTATTTACTCTCTATATCATCTATTAGACTCAATTTTTGATGTACAGGCTCTTTAATCTATATTTTATCAATTAGATCAATCAGTCTCATTATCTATGTTGAGATATGGGGCTTATATGTAAGTTCCTACATGTTTCTATAATTAACCATTTATATGGAATTGAATTTAAATGTGATTAGTTTATATTTCCTTTGGCACCATGATTTGATGGTCCATATTCAAATATCTCAACTTTAAAATGCATCCATTCAATCATTCTCTAACAGGCTCATGTGTGTCATTTGATCTCCAAAGATGCACATTTTTTTTATCTCTATTGAGATGTTAAACATATATCACTTTATTTAATCTGAGTCCTCTCACTCCATTAGATCTATCTCATCCAAGATTATACATGTCATTGGATCTCCAAAAATGCACATTCTTTAGCTTGACTTGGTGTTAAACATCAACACTTTGACCTCATCTCGTAGATTCTTATATCTTTGGATCACTTTTGCTCCATCAATCTTCTTGAACCTAATCAATCTTTAACTTATCATTATGTTGATAAACATTGAGCACTTTATAGAATTTGAGTGTATTTTCTCGATTGGATCTCCTTTCTATGATCACCCATGTACCATCAAATCTTCTTACAAACTCAATCTCTATATCTGTCCAACCCTTGAGGATATGGCACTTGGAATAAGCATGTGCCTTTTGTACATTATTATTAGTTTTTTATATTGAAACATTTGGCATCCTCATATTCATTTTTGACCAATTTAATTTAACCACTCTATTGATCTATTATGTAGGCTTCAATATTGTGACACTTGTCACTTACATGTTAACTCAAAGAGACCTTTGACACTTTGACTTCAACATGATCCATTGGATCTTCAATGTCTAATTAAACATGAATCATTTATCTTCCAAATATATTTAACTTTACCTTTTGCATATTTGACTAAGTATGGAGACCATCCTAATTACACCTAGAAGGCTAACTTTTCACCTTCATATCTTTTACTTCGCTCAACTACCGAGTCTAAAATTTGGACCATATAAACTAGGAATGAAAGATAAAAAACCTATATGCTTAATTATTTATGAATAATTCATGCATGTGATATATAATTCCATTAATCTTATCACTTAAATTATTCTACCACAAAGCTAGTTATGCCTCGAACTTACTTAGAAGGCCAACTTTGCCTTTGCATAAATCTTATTGTGCTTAGTCACATGACCTGTACATTAGTGAATATGATCATTTGAAATATGGGATTACATAAATATAAACATTTTCTCTTGAATCCTTCATACATGAAATATAAGACATCATAAAAATGCCTTCTTATTTTTTTCTTGTAACCCACAAATTTGACTATGTTGGAAAGCACTGTCAAAATACCTTGGATCCCTAATTTTATCAAGCATATATTTTGTCACACTACATTATGTGACCTAAAATTTAGTGCATATAAACTAGGCACAAAAATTAATACACCCATGTGATCATTTTATCTAAACACCTCCATGTGTGCAAATGTTGACCTCATTAATATGCTTAGTTGGCTCTATTTAGCCCTTTTTGTAAATTTGGCCAAGTATATAAAATTAGTGGATTTTGTCTTATTAGCCAACTTTTCATCCCCATAACTTCCACTATGCTTCATCTCATAGCTTCAAATATAGTACATAATAACTAGGGACTAATTTGATCATAAACATATGACCAACTCCCCTAGACTCATCTACACAAGGTAATGGTGACATTATCAAAATATATTCTCATTTTTCTATCATAAACCCATACTATTTAGATGATAAATATGAAGAACTAGATGAATTCCATTCATGTACACAAGCATTCCAATCATGCTTTACCTCTTATAGGTTCACCATGATCATCATATTCATCCCTGAGCATTAATGACATGTTCATAATGTCCCTTTTGACATCAATGACAATCATTTTTCCAACAGAGCATTCTTGTCTATCAAATGTCTATATTCAAAATGTCATCTAAATTTGCCTCTATAATTGAAAAAATTTTAAAAAAAATTATATGGGTGGGTACCAAATAAATATTCAAATATAATCTTATTTCTTGGAAAAAATCTTCTCTTCTAAAATCTAATGAAGGTTTGGGCCTGAGAAGCATCAAATCCATGAATAGATTTTTGCTGGAAAAAATGGGCTAGTGCCCGATGAAGGAAAATGGGGAGTGGGATAAAAATATCAAGGTAAAAATCTTGTAATTTATGGAAGAGGATGAATTACTATGGTAGGAATGCCCTTATGATGGATCCACCTTTTAGAAAGCCATAACTAGTTCCAGGGATCTCTTAAAGAAATGTATCTTATGGAAAATTGGCAATTGTGAGAAAACTAATTTTTGGGAAGATGCATGGATATATTATACCCCCTATCCTCTCAAGTTATTTGGATAGGGTAGTATAGACATATCAAAAAAATATGGGGATCTAGGTTAAAGACTACTAGAAAATAAAGGAAGGAGAAAAGTGATGAAAAGTCATCCCTAGTGATGAACTATCACTAGAAGAATGTCAGGCTATCCAAAACCTCAATCTATTACTAAGATAGGTTTATCTTCCCTCCTTATAGAAGGAATATCATTTAATTTGGTGAGCATAAGACAATGACTCCTACTCGGTGGCCTTAGGATATGCCACCAACATTAACTTTGAAAGTGAATGGTATTTCTAGAAATTTTTTTGGGTAAAACACTTGACTCCCAAAGTTAATTTATTTTTTTGGCTTGTAGAGAAATAAAAAATTATGATGGGGGAAAACCTAGATAAAATAGGATTATTAGTCTCCAATAGGTGTCTAATCTATCAGAGTGCAGAAGATTTAGTTCACCATCTCTTCCTTTAGTGTCCCTTCAATATGACATTATTCAACTAGTTGATCAATCAACTTAACCTAGTTTGGGTCAAAAAAAATAATGTCTTGGATATCATTATTAAATGTAATTCCCCATGGAACCTCACTTAAATTATTATTTTAGCATCTAACTCTCCCCTATTATTTTTTGTGTCTCTAGAAAATTCACAATGACAAGATCTTAACAAAAGATACCAACTGAAAGCCGTATTCCTTCACCTTTGCCAAAATGTTTCACAAAATTAGAAAGACTTCCCCTAAAATACAGATATCCTACCCCTCCATTGTCCTTGATAATCCTTAAAAAGTATGATATTACATATGTGTTATGTTCTCCTTCAAAATATTTAATCCACTAGCACACTAAATGGAAGGATCCATCATAAGGCTGCATGAATCTAAACTTCAATGGTGCCTCCAAAGGCAACCTAAAATCCTATGGGTGGAGGAGGATTTATAAGTAAATTAATAGGGGATATGGTGGATACTTATGTGGGTCTTATGAAAACCTAAACAAACCACCTTATAGAATTCAAGGTGGCTCTCTGGGGTCTACAATTGACATAAAAAATTAACCATAATAGGATAATTATGGAAGGTAACTTGTTTAATATTCTAAGTGCCTTGGAGGGGAAAACAACCCCTTATCACACCATTAAATACATAATTTATGATGGCAAATAACTACTGAAGGACTGTCTCACTTCTAAATTTTTCACACCTATAGGGAAATAAATGGGGTGGCTGACCTCCTCACCAAAATTGGAGTTGAAATCCACTCTTTAACTAACTATCATGATTTAAGGAGCATCCCAAAAAATTTCCTTAATGACCTATGATTTGAATGTACTAATTCATGTCAAAATCATCATGATTTTGCATGTGTATGATCTTAGTTTAGAGGGGTGAATCTTAATTAGGTTGATCCATAATGATTTCTATAGAAGGGGACTTAATTGCTATAACAAGTCATCATCATTCTTCCCAAACCATTCTTTCCTCTTTCAAATTTGTTACATCTAGAAACTTCCTCCTTCTCACTTTGGATTTATACACATTGTTTCGATGGGAGGTGATAGGGATATATTAAAACCCACCTCTTGTAAGGAAGTTCATAGCCAGAAAAAAGTTTGGAAAAATCTAAAATGGTGGGTCTTAAGTTCATGGAATGAGTTATGGAGGACAATGTTGAGGTTACCTACAACTTCATTGAGGCTTAAAATAATTGAAAAGTGACCATTCGAGACATCAAAATTAATGTGATCAAGGAATTCTTTAGTGAATAAATTGGTATGTCATGTGAAGGCACCAATGTGTTTAAGAAACAATTAAAAAAATAAGATCTACTACAACACTTTTTTGGGACTGATTATTTCATGTAGATAGATAAAAAAAGGTTATCCATAGACTGATCTCCCATGCTACTAGCCCAACATTTGTCTTCAAGTCATGCATTATATGATTCTTAAAGGTAAATACACTCTTATATTTTCCCACCATTTTCTATTATTAAATCATTTCATTAGATACAAAATTAGTCTACCTTACTTTTTCCTTAAGTCCCTTGAAAACACTATCTTACTACATCAAGTGAATGACTCTAATTCCATCTTCCACTAATGTTTGATTTTCATTCTTGTAAAACATGTCCAAGCCCTTCACCAATGAGAGGTTCCCCATTGAGATCCTAATCTAGGGAAGACTCCCAACAAGGATCCCTAATATAGGATCCCACCATGAGATCCAACCAGACCTCTATCCACTCCCCTCAGGATAGTCTATCCAAGTCCCCCTCTGATGACCTCCCACTTAAGCTATTTATTCCCAAGTCTAAGCCTATTTATCTTAATGTGAGTAACCTATCAAAGACCACCTATAAAGAGAAGGCCATTCTAACTAATGAAATAAAAAGTCATAAATCATAGATGGAGACCTTTAATGCCAAGGTTTAACAAGCAGGGATGGCCCTTGATAAACTCATTCAATACTAAGAATCTTTTCATAGACAAGCTGAAGCCTTGGTTTAATCCTTTATTAAATCTATTCAAACCACCTCATCCCCCACCATTAAGTTACCAAAAGTATTAACATCCCCTCCTCTATGTTCCCCCAAGGAGGTTCCCCCAAAATAGTCTTCCCTTTAGGTTAAAGGACAAATGTACCTGCGCATGCTCTTCCATAGTAAAGTTATTAGAGGCCCCAAGAATCACACTCAGGTAAAGGTTTGTAAGGTAAAACCAATCATCTTAGTGAAGATTCCTCAAGAAGTTGAAGACCCTCCATAGGGTATTTCCTCTTAGGCTTTTTTTGGTCTCCTATTTTCTAGTTATCGATTTAATACTATAGTTTTTTTGTTGATTTGGTTTCTCAACCTTGTTTTGGCCTATTTAAACTTCTATACTACACTTTTAGTGGATCTAGGGTCCCTATAAATCCTAGCTTTTACTTTACCAAATAAAAAATTTACATAATCATTTAATTTTGTTTGATTAGTTAATTCATTCATTCAATTTAACATTTTATCATTTTAGGAATTGCTCAAATGCCATGCTTAATGGGTCTAAAAGTAAAACTATAAAATTTTTAAGTCACAAGGTGAATAAAGATGAATCCATGAGAGGTTACTATTTCATATAGGATATTAATCCAAATAAATATGCCTCAACATTATCCTAAGCACTAATGTCTGATCTGCAAATGAAATTAGGATATTAAGTAATTCCTAGGCATAATTTGCATTGTTTGGTAGAAATCAATCTAAAGTTGAGTTAAAAGCCAATTTTGGCTAGAATAGGGTTTCTATAGTTTTCCCCTATTTTTGAAGGTGTTGAAAGCTATAATAACATTAAAATATTCTCAAATAATTAAAATATTATTAATGCCAAATGACCCAAAAGGTGATGTATGAGCCCTAGATGCCTCCTCGAGGGAGGGGATGACAAATAAAGTTGGTGATCGGTCTCTTGAAAAGAAAGAAATGATGGGACTAAAAGATAAAGGGGGCTGAAAAGATTGATTTGCCTAAAATTGGCTAGAATTAGTGACACAATAAGATACCCCAATAGGGTAGATAAAAAGAATTATTTGCCCAAAGGTGGTTATAATCATTAGCATAATGAAAATTTGCCTATAGGGAAGATAGAGATAATGATTTTCATAAAGGTTGTTATAATCATTAGCATATAGATAGATTAAAATACAATGATTTTCCTAATGATGGTTAGAATTATTGGCACTAATATTTTTGGGTAGGATATGGTAAGCCAAATAAAGGAGGATTACATACTAAATCAATATTCATGGAGTAAGAGTAAGTCAGTAAAAATGGTAGACATGAATTTGGGTTGCTTTATAGGATGGGGATGCATGTCATAACAATTAGGGATTAAAATACATTATTATTTAATTACTCTCTATAAAGGTTATATTTGAATAGGTAAAAAAATTAGGTGAACAAGGAAAAGTACAATGACACCATTACTTGTAAGACAAACTAAACTAATTTTTATTGTAGCATGTGATATTATGCACCATGATATAAAAAATCATGATGATTAAGTTGTACTATGCATAAAGACTGAAACTTGATCTAATAAATAATTGAAAATAATGTACCAATGATAAAAACCATGATGACAATGTTGATGTGTGAATATGGATGGACTTAATTAGAATGTGCAAGGAATCACCCAATGAAAAAATTCATACTAGTTCAAGGAATGAAAATGAAAGCAAATAAATAGGCAAATAAATAAACAAAACAAAATAAAACACTAATAAATAAATGGTAAAAAAAACAATCAAAAAAATAAAATAAACACAAATAATGGTTAATCGTAATGTTAGTGATAATAAAAAACAAAGTGTTCATGAATGTGTACTAGAGGTGTTAATCTCGGCTACAAGGTGACCCCTAAGTTAGAAAATAACAACATAGGAAACAAAAGACACAAGGTTGCCCCTAGGTCATAGGGAAATAATGACATAAATAAGATGATACAAAAATTACCTCTAGGCTATAAAAGGTAATGAAAAATTGAGATGAAAAATAAAATGGGGGGAATGAGAAGAAAATGAAGGGATATCTGAGTTAACTCTAGATGCATTAGATAAAAGGATACTGCCTACATAGTTCTATGGATGTAGGTTCAAACATGAAACTTAGGTCAAATATAGTTATCCTAGGAGATATGATATAATAAAATGATGCTAAGGAACCATGATTGATATGTAGAGGAAAATGGGAATGGACTAAAAAAATGGTGAGTGTGGAATATGAAGATGCTTGAAAAATGGTGAGAGTTTTCAAATTTGAATGGAAGATAATTGGTTAAAAAGAAAGGAAGTTGTGGCCAAGCTAACCTAAGATACCCCATGTATCCAATTGCTACCTACATAGTCTGTGTGGACCTTAGACTAATGTATTTCTCCTAAAAATAGGAGGAAAAATATCAAGGTGGTCTAGAAATAAACTAAACAAACTAGATGTCCCATCCTAAAAAAAATTAGGCTTTATATCTTGCATAGAAATTCTAAGCCAATTTTAAAAAATTTGTGATTTTTAGGATTTTATAGGTTATTTACCAATGTTTTTAGAATTGTTTAGTATCTTAACTTGATTTATAATTATGAGAGACTAAATGGTCTAATCGGTAAAATGATGAGAACATAGTTTAAACATGATTACAAAATGACAAGAGGATTTCTTATGTTTATTATAAAATAGTGAGAGCATAAGGCTAAGGGTGACTAAGCTAACCTCAATGTAAATCATGTGCTACTTATGTAGTATGAGACTAGGGCCTAAAGTCACTGTAGTTCCTCCTTGACAATGGAAGAATCAGACTAGGTAGTAATAAGTTCATGAATTAGGAAAATGGCACATTATGGCATAAGAATGGCAATATGTTACTTTAATGTATGGTAAATGTGTTGCTCTTAAGTTTCCCATATGCAATTATAATTAAGAATCAACATCATAGGTAGTAATTTTCCCAAAGGAAGTTATAATTAGTAGTACCCATATTGAAATAGAACATGACAACAATAAAGAATGCAATTGCCAAACCACTATCATCTTGTTTCAAGATACTACCTTTTTCTAGAATATTGAATCAAATTCTAAAATTACATCTCAATCCTCTTGATGAAGGTGAAAAAAAAATAAATGGGGTAGATACAAGGTCAAAAAGGGTGGGTTGGGAAGGTAAAACAACTTCGATAAATAGAGAAGGTATGGTAAAAATGATATACAATATGATAGAAGGAAGATGATGGTATGGTACAATAGAAAAAAACCTCATAGACAATACTTTGGGTCTCTCAAGTGAGAAAATGATTTAGGTGTATTGTGTTCATGGAATCTTCAAGTTCATCTTTGACTACTATAGTGAGCCTGTATGCTCTAGATCTATAATTGGAAACAATAACATAAGGTCCTATCTAATTAGACTCGAACTTGCCCTTCTTTTTTTTGGTCATGGTATTTTTTTGTTTTCTTTGAGGATGAGGCCATTGGGATTGAAATATCTATTCTTGGCACACTATTTATAATTCCCACATAGCCTATTTTGATGTGTTTTAATTTTGTTTATAGTAGACATACATTTATTACCCAATAATGATGTTATACTTGGCATCGAGTGATTTGACATCCTTATTTTTAAATGATCCACTATTATCAGATATAATGTTATATGGGATACCATAATGGCATATGATATGGTTAAAGATGAATTTGGAATTTTTTTCCAGCCAGGTAAGTGAGGGGTATAGCTTCAACCCACTTAGTGAAATACTCGATAGTGGTAAGGATGTGTTCATGGACATCAAATGTGGTGGGTTTAATATTCACAATGAGATCAAGTCCCCACATTGAAAGTCACCATGCTATAAGCATTGGTTTGAGTGTTCTATCTGAAACATGAATCAAATTATCATGCCTTTGACATTTTTCATACCTTTTGACTTAAGTATTTGCATCTTCTTCCATGGTTAGACAATAATATTTGATATAGAGTAATTTTACGAGTAAGAATGACCCCAATAGTGTGGGATCCACATACCCCTTTATGGAATTCCCTTAATGATAATGTGGATTCTACTAAATTTAAATAATGAAGAAAAGTTCCATCATATCTTCTATGGTAAAGGGTTGGGCCAAGTAAGGTATAGAGTGAAGCTTGGTGTGTAAAGGTATTTTATTGTTTATGTGATACTTAAAGTGTAATTATGTGATAATGAAGGTATTTTTATAGGTTTGAGTACCAAATAAAACTAGGACTAGTAATATCACAAAATAGTGTAATGGTTAAAGGTTCATGAGCAAGCACTAGAAGATGCTCAATAAGGAACTGATATTATATTAATTTGTTTATGCCACAGATCAAATAACTAATGGTTCCATGAAATATATTAATCTATTAATGTACTAAGGTATGTGTTCAAACTATATGTGGGAAATCTTCTATTTGAGAATGTCCACCATGGCCTTGTATGGTACTAGCTTGTCATATTTGGTTTTAAAGTGGTCTATAACCTCATTGATAATTAATTAAGAATCACCATGAACCATAAGATGTTGAATGTTTCATTTTAAGGATTTATGAATCCCTACAATGAGTGATTCATATTCAACCATGTTATTAGAACAAGTAAAGATGATATGAAATGATTTAGGAATGAGATCCCCTTATGGTGTAATAAATAATAGTCCTGCCCCTAATCCATGAGATGTGAATGACCAATTAAAATATATATTCTAGTGCTATTCCTCAAGGGGTGTTTCTATTATGGTAATGATGGAATCATCTAGGAATGCAAAAGTGAGTGTTTTTGTATCTAAAAAGGGAGCTTTAACAATCTAATTGGAAATTAATTATCCCTTTATGGATTTTTTATTGACACACTCAATCTCAAACTCACTTAGCAGCATGATCCATTTAGGCATTCAACCCTATAAAATTATCTTTGATATTATATACTTGAGTGAATATACTTTTTAAATAACTATGGTCTTGTTTTTAAACATGTAATGACATAGCTTTTAGGTTGCAAAGACCATAGCTAAATAATATTTTTCTATTGCCATATAGTTATGTTCATATGATACTAGTGTATGTCTTAATTAGTAAATAGCATGGTCTTTCCAATTTTCATCATACTTATCTAAAAGTTCCACCATTGCCTTATCAGTGGTAGATATGCATAGAAAAAAATACTTGGCATTGGTAGTAATAAAATTGGTAGATTATAAAGATATTCCTTCAGAATGCTTAAAGGATTTTTAACATTCTTCATCCCAAATAAATGTAACACCCTTCTTCAAAAAATGGGTGAAAGGATGGAATTTTTTTTCCAACAATGAAATGAAGCATCTGATAGACTAGATTTTTCCCTACAAATTATGAAGCTACTTTAAAGTGGAAGGTGGAAACATCTCAGTATTGGCTTGAACCTTGGCTAGATCAACTTTGATGCCTCTGTGAGAGATAATGAAGCCTACAAATTTTCATAAAATGACACTAAAGATACACTTCTTGGGATTGTGTCTAAACTTTTACTCATGAAGCCTTCCAAATATACTTCATTGCATGAATGGATGATCTATATGCATCTTTGATTTACCCAATATGTCATCGACATAGTCTTCAAAAATATTATGGATAATGTCATGAAATATAATGGTCATTGCTATATGATATGTGGCTCAAAAATTCTTGAGTTTGAACGACATATCCTAATAGAAAAACATTTCCTAAGGAGTGGTCAATGTTATTTTGTGTTAGTCTTCTAGTGCAATCCTAAGTTGATTATATCCTGAAAGGCCATCCATAAGGGAAATAATTTCATAATCAGCTATGGAGTTAACTATCATTTCAATATTTGGAAGAGGAAATCCATGCTTAGGTTAGGCTTTATTTATGTCTCTAAAATTAGTGAAAATTTTGATCCCTTCTAGTTTTTTACTAATAGGAACAAAGTTTGAGATCCACTCTGAATAGTCAATCAATCTCATACATCTCACTTCCAAGAGCTTTCCAACTCTTTCTTAACTAACATAACAATACGAGGATGCATCTTACATAATTTTTGTTTATAAGATTAGAATTAATATGTATAATAAGGTGGTGTACAATTAAGGTGGGGTCCAAACTAGGCATGTATGAATAGGACCATGAAAAAATGTTAACAAAATCCCTCAAAGGGATGAAAAATGTCATGTTCCTCCTTCATGAGGGACACACCTAATTTGATCCACTTTGGGTGATCTAAAGTCCCAAGGTTGACTTCCATATTATATTCTACTAGGAGAGTCTATCCATCTTCCAAAATGGCTAGTAGTGATGTGAATTGGCCTGTAATGGAAAATTCCTTTAGTCAGAATGGTTCTTCAAGCTCTCATAAGGAAGATGAATCAAAATCCCATAATGGTAGTAATGGCCATGTGAAAAATGTTGTAGGACATTCTCAAACTATTTGATCAAATTCATGTTATTCCTTTATACTAAAATCAGAAACAGAAGCAAATTCATCATTAGTGGTCTCCTGAACTTCTTTGAGGAAAGGTGAACACCCCCATCTAGTGGCACCTAAAATAGGTTTTCACCAAAAAAATGGCATTTTTAATTACTTTTAACCTGGTTCAAAAGTGCCTCAAAGTGGTTTTGAATTTGGGACCTCAATGTTTTATTCTTTTGTTTTTGGCTAAAGGTGTTCACCCTCTTTCCAAAATAAGTTGTAAGATCTAGTTTGATAGAAAACCCTTGTTTGCAGTCTGCCAATATAATATTTGTTAGAAAAAAACTATCTATTGAAGGGGGGTGAATCAGTAGATCAACTAAAACTAGTCCTTTAATACCTTTTATAAAAAATTAAAAGATATATGAAAATAAATAAAAAAATGCAGAGATCACACACATACAAATTCATATGACACTAGATTTATATGTGGAAAACCCAAGGGGAAAAACCAAGGTGAGAATAGCTACTATAATCTACTATTCTAATCCAACCTCACAATTCAAAGCCTCACTAAAAAACCTCACTGATTACCCATTTAAGGTCACCAACCCTAAGGAGACACCAATCCACTAACTGAGCACCAACTCAACTAAACCTCACTAGTTATAATATTTAAGGGCACAAACCCTAAGGAGACACCAATCCACCGATTTAAGATCTTCAACTCTAAGGAATCACCCTCTTCCTAATTGAGCACCAAATCAACTTGTCTAATGGCACCAACCAATCGGATCTACTATGGAGCTACAACTCCCAATTACAATGTTGATTAATAAAATAATATAATCTTCTATTATCTATTACAAGTCTGATCTACAATTATTCATGCTTTATACTTCATCTCCCTTTTCTTCCACTTTGCCTCTCTACTTTTGTGTCTCCATATATATCTCTATTTGACACACTTCATCAAAAAAATTCTCTTTACCTCTCTCTCTATTTGAATATACTCAATAGTAATAGAAATAGCTTCAGAAACATTTCCCATATCCTAGATGACACATATATAATCATTTGATCTAGGGTTCCATATCTTCACTATGTTCACACTTGTTTAAAAACACACCCCACTCTATTCTGGACTGAGTTTATTATCTCTTGAATTGTAAGTTTATCACATCTAGAACTCATGCAACACCATCATGATTCCTGGTCTCA
Source organism: Torreya grandis (assembly GCA_037957365.1). Taxonomy (NCBI): domain Eukaryota; kingdom Viridiplantae; phylum Streptophyta; class Pinopsida; order Cupressales; family Taxaceae; genus Torreya; species Torreya grandis. The sequence goes on from JARHVA010005698.1 coordinate 598,325, forward strand.
TTAATATTTATAGCATTTACTAAACTCTCATTTTTATGCACATGCACATTTACATAGATATGATCAATTACATTAATCAAATTCATTATTTATGTCTTGATTCATGGATTATTTACAAGTTATTACATGTTCCTATGCTTGACCACTAGATTGATCATATCTTTAAATATCAACCATTGATCTTAATTTTGGCACCTTGATCTGATTGTCTTTATTTAAATGGTTCCACTTTAAAATGCATCCATTCGATTGATCTATAATAGGCTCACGCTCTTCATTAGATCCTTGTAAACTTCCAAAGTTTAGTTTTTCAACTTTAAAACACATTTATTGATCTTTCTTATTTGAAATTTTTCATGCCATTGGATATTTATACTAGTACAATCTTTACTTTTGTCTTGATGTTAAACATCAAGATGTTTATCCCATCTCACTACTTCTTAAGTCTTTGGAATGCTTATGCTCCACTTATCTTCTCAAGATTATTCAATATTTAACTCACCTCTATGTCAATAAGCCTTGATCACTTTATGCCATTGAGTCCACTTTCTCTATTGGATCTCCTTTACATGATCATCTGCTCAACATCAGATCTTTTGATAATCTTGATCTTTATCTCTACTTAGCTCTTGACAATGTGAAACTTGGCATTAGTGCATACCTTATGCACACTGCTACTAGTTCTCTATTTTGAAACACATGGAAATCTTTCATTACTAATTAACCTTTTAAATTTGAACCATTCTATAGATTTACTATGTAAGCTCTATGATTGTGACACTTGTCACTAGTGCATTTACTCAGAGGTGCCTTTGACAAATTGACTTCTCTACACTTCATTAGATCTTTAGCATATAATTAATCACTATAAATTTATCAAGGTGAGACAAATATAAAGCATAAGACATAGGAAATATTAAGTCCTTTCATTACTACTTGATTTGGTAATAGTTAGGTCAAAGGGGCCAGTTTTACAATGATGACAAAGGCTTAAGTTATTAAAAAAGATACTAGTTCCAGGCTATATCTAATTAACATAAAGATAGAAAATCCTATGAATGCCATGAATTAAACCCTTAGGTTTTATCTAAAATACTGTATAATGTTTGAGAGCAAAGATAATTCAATTCTAGGTTCAACACTCTTCATATAAATCTACTGACCATATGTTTAGGATGCTCATGAAAAACCCATAACAGATCATCTATATGTTTCTTTTTCAAATGACCATAAATGGTCTTTGTAAAGTCATGAAAAAATTGCAGGAAATTGTGTATATTTTACTATGGGGACCATTTCAATATGCTTGGAAGGCTAACTTTTCACCTGCATAACTCTTGTTGCACTTAGTCATAGAACCTATAATTTAGTGCATAAGATCTTCTTACATAGGAGATTCCATCAATATATCCATTTTATCTTAAATTATTCATATGTGCAAGATACGACATCATAAAAATTCCTTCTCAATTTTTTCTTGTAACCTACAAATTTTACTAAGTGTGGGAAAACAATATCAAAATGCCTAGGATCCCAACTTTTACCATGCATATCTTTTGTTGTGCTACATCATGTGACCTAAGATTTAGTGCATATAATCTAGGCAAAAAAATGAGTAAACCCATATTATCATTTTATCTTAACACCTCCATGTGTGTAAATGTTGACCTCATCGATATGCTTACTTAGATATTCTGAACCCTTTTGCAAATTTGGCTAAGTAAATAAACTTAGTGAATCATGTCTAAGTAGCCAACTTTGCATCCTCATATTTGCTATTGCACTTCATTGCATGACTTAAAATACATTGCATAACAATTAGGGACCAATGTGATCATAACCACATGACCAGCTCTCCCAGACTCATCCCCATGTGGTAATAGTGATGTCAGCCAACTGCCTACTCAGCTTTTCCTCTATAGACCCAAAATGTCTAGAAGAAAAATATGAAGAACCAGATGATTTCCACTCATACACACAAGTAATCCAATCATCCTATACTTTTGATAGGATGCCTTGCACATCCTCAAATCACCATAAATAAACCTAAGCATTGATGACATCCATAATCTCCCTTTTGACATCAATTACATGCTCATGATGTCCCTTTGACATTAATGATAATCAAATTTCCAATAATCTACCCATTTATCATTGATGGAAAACTAAATGCTCTGATCTTCTAATATTTCTCTCCTTTGGAATTATTTTCATTGGATTTTATTGGGTATTAACTAAAGTTATTCATACCAAACTTGATCCCCCTTAGGCAATGACACATTTCCCTAATACTCAACTTGGATACTTGCTCTACTTTTTATTTGACATTTGCACTATTTATCCAAACTTTTGTAGAGAGCATTTGCTCTTTTTATTTCCCCTTTGACATCAATGGAAAAGGGACTCTTTCTAACTATTTGTCTAAGTGTTTCTCCCCCTTTATTAAAAAAATAGCTTTTCTAAGAATCTACAACCATCAACTCATTAGAAATTTACAAAGATATGCATACTTGAGTTACCTTTTCTCTCTTCTTCTAGGGATTAAAAAATCTTCTATGAGACTCCCCTAGACTCATGCCCTGTAGGATTTAGTGATGTAATGTAGGAGATACCATATAGGCTTACTAGCCTACTCTCTCAGTCTCAACTATATAGTCTTCTGATTTTAGGACCTAACTAATTACAAAGCTCCTCTACTCTGAACCTTCTTGATCCTGATAGATTGAATAATCTAGCTCCCCCTTATAATATGCATAGATTTTTTATCCATTCATGCTTTCTAAGTTATCTCCCCCTAACTCTACACTCCATCTTTGTATTAAGATATTTCCTATAACACACCATAACTTCATTTAGGACATGGATATCATCATTTTACACATGTTCTCCAAGTTTGGTGACCTAACTCATTGTACAACCCAAGATACACAATGTCAAGGTTTTTTTACATTAGAACCCTTATGAAAAATGAATCTAAAGACCATATATACACGATATTTACTCCAATAATATCATTATGTCATATTGAAACACTCATTCTATCCCTATAGACATTGCATGCACAACACTTGACCTAGTTTAATCAAGTCATCATCACAACATACTTGAGTTCTCATTTATAGTAATCATCACTTGATTTTCCAAAAAAATGATTCTCTCAAGAATCATAGATAGCTACACCTTACTTTATAATGTCTTAGAACAATGTGAAACTAAGAGTTTCCAATAAATCCTCATATTCCTTCTCCTCCTTCGTCATCTTGTGCTTTTAGTTCTTCTTCTTCTTCTTCTTCTTCTTAGGCTTAAGAGAAGTAACATGCTCATCTACTATGATGTTCTCCTTTGGATTAATAATACATGGAGACAACATGGATTCATGACATGCCTTTTCATCTGATGAATCTTCCTTGCATATTATAATCTCATCACTAAGCACAAAAAATTGATGTTTTATGCATGAAAGTGGCTCAATAGTAGTAGGATGTTCACTTGAATTTGTACTCACTTCAGAACTAGCCTCAACCATCACCTTGCTCTACTCCTTGAGCTTGGTCATTTCATCTTCAACATGAGAAGACATTGATATCTCTTGACATTATCCAATCTTTGTAGCATTCTCCATCATGGTTTGATCTTTCACTTTCAATACATGCTTGGGTTTATTAAATGTGATGTTTTTCTCTTTATCAGAGAATTGTGAACCTTTGTAAACATTGGGAGGCATGCATTTATTTTTACTTTGCACTTTTAATATTACAAATCTTATTCTACAACGTTTAGCTATGTGACCAAAATTATTTCAATAATAACACATTACATTTGTATCTAACAAGTGTGCAAATTAATTTTTGCTTACAAAATTAGTTCTCCTTGTAGGTAAAACTCTAAAATTACTAGCCTTATGACCAAAATGATTACATATATAACAATAAACATAAGAAGATGAGGAATATCTAGTCATAGATTTTATTTCTACATGATTGAGAGTTACTCTTAAATTTGACTTCTTCAAGTCTCTCGCTCTTGTGTAGCCATCTACATCAGCTACCTTTATCTTCTGCATCTTGCTTGAATTTGTAGAGATAGACTCATTATTATTTTTCCTTTCCTTAGGATTCTTTTCTCCTTTAGCATTATTCTCTTCAACAATGTTACTATTTGTCTTTTTTATCTCTAGAGACATTCCTTTTCTTTGTTCCTAATCCTTTTGCTTTAAAATTGTCATATAACTTAGTAGATGTGCTAGTTATGGGACTTTTCCCCTTTTCATAACCAATACCAGATTTACCTTTAAATGGAATTTGAGATCTAATCAATTCATAAAGAATGTCTAATCCTCTTTTTAGCTTTATACCTTTGTCTATTTGTTATTTAGCCTTTTCAAGCTCTTTTCTCAAAGCCACTATCTCTACTTCTATCCTCATACACTCATCATATTTGAATTATAGTTAAATTTTGACTACATCTTATATTCATGTATCCTTTTGAATGTGATTTTTAAGGATTAATATCATCTGATTAGATCTTTCAAGAATTTTGGACATTTTTTCAATTTCTTTTTATCCAAGCTTCTTTTGCCCTGAGTTTTATTTCTCAGTTTGTCAATTTCATCTAGAGCACAAATGAGTTCACATTAAAGATACACTTCTCCTTCCTCTTCTTAATCAAATTCTTTGACTTATTCTTGATTTAGATCTACATATGTTGATCTTAATTCTATGAATAGGGATTCATTTCTCTTAGCTATAAATGCACAGGCATGGTCATCATCTGAGCTATCACTATCATCTTATGAGTCACTATCTTCTCTTATATATAAAATTTTCTTGTTTTTAAATAAGTTTTTATTTTTTTAATAGTGGGGTTTCATCATTTTACCATCCTCTTCTTTCTTAGATTTATCATTTTTGTCATAAGAGAACTTAGTAGAAAAATATCCTACCTTACCATAGTTATAGCATTTAAAGGGTAACTTACCTTGGTACTTTCCAAACCCTCTTTTTAATATTCTAAAAAATTTGTATTCTTCTTCATTAGTCTCCTCAAATATGGTTGTATATGCTTATTCTTTTAGTTTCTTGGATGATTTTAATTAATCTTCTCTCCTAGAATTATCTTCTTCTCCCATTCTCATCTCATAGGCAGTGAAGGTTCCATGCAACTCATCAATTGTGAGTTTATTTAGATCTCTTTCTTCCTCTATTATAGAGTTTTAAAAATAATATCTTGATGGAAAAGATCTTAGGACCTTTTTTATAATGATTGATTCTTTCATTTCTTCTCCAAGGCCTCTAATTGAATTAACTATTTCATATACCCTAAGGAATCAGTCTTCAATCTTCTCTTCTTCAGTCATTTTAAGACTTTTAAACATACCTTTATATGTTTTTAGCTTGGCCTACTTTACCTTATCATCACTGTCATAGATTATCTTCAACTTATTCTAGATGTCTTATGCATTCTGAAAATACATCACTTTTACAAACTTAGATTTGGACAATCCATAAAGAATAACATTCTTTTGCTTGGCATTGATCTTATATGCCTTCATTGAAGCTTGATCATTGGGAGTTGTAGTAGGATATGTATATCCATTTACAACATACATCCATACATAAAACCCTAATGAAGATAAGTATGATTCCATTATTATGCTCAAAAATGCATAGTTTGATCCATCAAAGAGAGGTGTTTTGTTTAATGAATATCCTTCTTGACTATCCATTTATGTTCAATGTTCTGAGATCTACCTGATCTGATTAAGCTTATTATAAGGAACTAGGGCTTTGATAGCAATTCTTGTAACACAAATATCTACTAAGAGGGGAGTGAATTAGTAGATCAACTAAAACTAGTCCTTTAATACCTTTTAGAATATATATATATATATATATGTAGATAGAACACACATACAAATTCACATGACACAAGATTTATACATGGAAAACCCAAAGGAAAAAACCATGGTGAGAATATCTACTAGAATCTACTATTATAATCTAACCTCATAGTTCAAATCCTCATTGACAAACCCCATTGGTTACACTTTTAATCACACCAACCCTAAGGAGACATTATTACTCTAACTAAGCACCAACTCAGCTAAACCTCACTAGTTACAATGTTTAAGGGCATCAAACCTAAAGAGACACCAATCCCCTGATTTAAGTGATTCAACTCTAAATAAGCACCCACTTCTTAACTAAGAACAAACTCAAATTTTCTAATGTTACCAACTAATTAGGTCTACTATGGATCTACAACTCCAAATTAAAATGTTGATTCATAAAAGAATCTATTCCTTTGTTCTCTATTATAGGTTTGATATGTAAATGTTCATGCTCTACACTTCATCTCCCTTTTCTTCCACTCTACTTCTCTTCTTTTATGTGTCTCTATATGTCTCTTTTTGATACACTTCATCAAACTTTTACTCTATAACTCTCTCTCTCTATTCAACTCTACTCAATATAAATAATAATAACTCCAACAAAATTGCATGTATCCTAGATCACACACACACACACACACACACACACACACACACACACACACACACACACACACACACACACACACACACACACACACACACACACACACACACACACACACACACACACACACACACACACACACACACACACACACACACACATGCATTTGATCTCAAGTTCCATATCTTCATTGTGTTCACACTTGTTTACCAAAAAATCACACTCTATTTTGGACTTAGTTCATTATCTCTTACACTATAAGTTTCTCGCATCTAGAACTCATGCACCATCACTATGATTCCTAGTCCCATTTCTATTTATAACATTTCATGAAATCTAGTTTTGATGCACATGTATATTTACATAGATATGATCAATTACATCAATAAAATTCATTATCTATGTCATGATTCATGGCTTACTTTCATGTTTCTTCATGTTCTTATGCTTGACCATTAAATTGATCATATCTTTAAATATTGACCACTGATCATAAGTTTGGCATCATGATCTGATGCTATTTATCCAAATGGATCAAATTTAAAATATATCCATTTGATTGATATCTGATAGAATCATGCCCTCCATTAGATCCTTTTAAACTTTTGAACTTTAATTTTTTAAATTTAAAACACTTTCATTAATATTACTGATATGAGCTTCCACATGCTATTGGATATTTATACTATCACAATATTTAATTATATCTTGATGTTAAATGTTGATCTCTTTATCCCATCTCACTACTTCATGAGTCTTTGGAATACTTACACTCTATTTATATTCTCAAACTTTCTCAATATTTAACTCACCACTATGTAGATAAACGTTGAGAACTTTATCCCATTGAGTCCACTTGCTCTATTGGATGTCCTTTGCATAATCATTTTCTCACCATCAGATCTTTTGATAAGCTTGATCTTTATCTATATTAATATCTCAATAATGTGACACTTGGCATTAACATGTGACTTCTACACATTTTTGTTAGTTCCCACTTTTGAGACACTTAGAAATCCTACATTTCTCATTGTCCTTTTGAATTTAAACCACTTCCTAGATTTACTATGCAAGCTATGTGATTATGACACTTGTCACTAGCACATTTACTTGGAGGTGCCTTTGAAAAATTAACTCCTCTATGATTCATTAGATCTTTAACATATGAGTAAGCATTAGATGTTGATTAAGCTAGGATAAATCTAAATTATAAGACTAAGTAAATATTAAGTCCTTTGATCACTACTCAATCCATTAATTATTAGGTCGAAGGGACCAGTTTTACAATGATGATAAAGGCTTAAGTTATAACTTAAGCTACTAGGTTAGGCTATATCCAATCAACATAAAAATAAAAAATACTATGAATAGTAAGACTTAAACCCTTAAGGTTTATCTAAAATACCCTATAATGTTCAATAAAAAACACTCTTCATCTAAATCTGTTGACCATATGTTTAGGATGCTCATGAAAAACCCATAAAAGATCTTCTATTTGTTTCTTTTTCAAATGCCCATAAATGGTCTTCGTAAAAGCATGATAGCTTTTTAGTAACTTATGCATATTTGACTAAGTATGGGGACCATTTAAATATGCCTAGAAGGCTAACTTTGTACCTACATAACTCTTATTTCACTTAGTCACATGACCTATAATTTAGTGCATAAGATCCTCTTACATAGGAGATTTCATCCATATATCCATTTGATCCTGAAGCCTTCATACATTCAAGATATGACATCATAAAAATGCCTTCTTGGATTTTTATTATAACCTACGAATTTGATGAAGTGTGGGAAAACATTGTCAAAATACTTAGGAGCCCAATTTTTCTCATGCATATATTTTATCGTGTTATATCATGTGACCTAGTATTTAGTGCATATAATCTAGGTATAAATTAAACAAAACCATATGATCATTTTGTCCTAACACCTCCATGTGTAAAATTTTTGACTTCATCAATATTCATACTTGGATCTACTAAACCCTTTTGAAAATATGGCTAAGTATATAAACTTAGTGAATTATGTCTAAATATCTAAATTTTTATCCTCATATCTTCTACTATGCTTCATTGAATGACTTCAAATCTGGTGCATAACAACTAGGGACTAATGTGATCACAACCATATGTCTAGATCCCATAGACTCATCCACATGTGGTAATGGTGATACCAAGAAACTACATAATTAGCTTTTCCTCTATAGACCCAAAATGTCTAGATGAATAATATGAGGAAGTGGATGAATTCCACTCATAGACACAAGCACTTCAATCATCTTTGGCTTTTGATAGGATGCCTTACACATCCTCAGATCACCATATTTAGCCTTGAGCATCAATGACATCCATAATCTCCATTTTAACATCAATGGCATGCTCATAATGTCCCTTTTGACATCAATGCCAATCAAATTTCCAATAACACTATCTTTAGGTTTAGAAAATCATAAAAGGCCTCATCATTATCAAAATCAACTACAAGAACTATGGATTCTTATTAGTCCCATTCTATAATTTGAGGAAGATAAAGAATGTGTGGAATGTTAGATTACTAGTGGAATGGGGTAAATGGTATATGGGTCAAATAGGTTGGTACTGGTAAAGTATCCATAAATTTTATGATTAGATTCCACTTTATTATTGGTATCATCGTCACTAGTAATTGGTGTTAGAACATGAATAAGATATATGGGGTTACTCCAAGGTGGCTTAAATATGAGACCATGATGAGGGTCATCAATTCCATTTATTTAATAATTTCAATCTAGGGCTAGTATATGAAGGCTATATGCAGTAGGATAAAGAGATATTTTGTCAAACATTTCCTTTTATCATACTCTAGACTTTAAGGAATTAAAAATCACACTTGCAGAAATTAATTCACATATACATGAAATTATATCACACTTGAAAGAAATTAAAAAGAAATGATAAAAAAATAAACACTTGCCAATTCACAAAAAACTGTATGAAAAGAAATGTTTATAGAAATAAAGAAATAAAATATAATTTAAAGCAAAGTGAGAATTATAGAAGAAATAAATAAAAATACATTGATCCATATTCATTGGAATGAGTGGCCAACTCATTCCTTGGAAGATGATTTATTCAGAACACAAGCTTCAAAATAGATTAATCAGAGTGATGGAAAGAAAAGTATATTAATTTATTTATTCAGGGGTGCAAAAGTTGCATTTATAATCTCAAGCTTCCAACTAACACCTTATTTAGAAGTAACAATATAAATATCCTACCCTATCTCAATATCCACAAAAAATGGAGAGATATATTTTTGATAAGAATGTAATCTATTACAATATAATCTCAATATCCACAAAATATGGAGAGAAATATTTATTAAAATGAAATTACATAAATCTATATTTGAATATAATCTATAATGGAAAGTCTGTATATAAAAATCTATACATAGAAAGACTTCAAATGGAAAGCATTCTTATGATAGTTAGAATAAACCAATCAATCCTTAGAATACATTTAGAAATACTTTCCAAACAAGTCCATAGCAGTTCTATTAAAATTTGTAAAAGTATTGATGTAGTTCATAAATTTTTTGATGAAGTCTATAGCAATTTTGATGAAGTCTATAGCAATATTGATAAAATCCATAGATAGTCTAATGTAATCCATAGCTGGTCTGATGTAATCTATAGCTAGTCTGATGTAATTTGTAGCTAGTCTAATGTAATCTATATTTAGTCTAATGTAAGTCATAGCTACTATGGGAATCTTGTAACAATCTTGTGGTAGTTCTTAACTTGACCAAAATGCTATATCCATTGTAGAAGACTCTAACACTACTCAAACATAATTCTTGAATGATTACTCTTCATAATTTGAATTATTCTATCTTAGTATGAATTGTGTATGCATATATTGACATAGTTTTACAATAATCATTATATATAGTTAACAAATAGATAACAATGAATTCTAAAGACATAAACATGATATATAATTACTATTTTATTTTAAATAAATCACATGTCCAGAAACTACATTTAGATCCACTTCCTATGAAAGAAAAAGGATTTTAATTCATGGATACAATGATCCATTTTATGGACTCATCAGACCATATGTTACTTTGTATCTAGTCATATAAATGGGCTCAAGAGTACCTTGATAGTTTGCCCACATATGTCCATCTTCATAGACTTGGTTATCCATGATCCTATTAGGGATGGGATATTTTGGACTATGGTAACAATCAACTAATGACCTATGTGAAAATAATAGGTGTGGGGATATGAACCTTGCCTTTTCCCTTTCATCACCATTCCATGAAAGTTATTTTAGATTTAGGTCTTCCATAGGATTTGGGGCTATATGAAATCTTAGTAATATGGAACATGTCATGGGTCAAATACTCTCCTAGACCATTGTCTAAAATGGTAAAATGGTTAGACATTTTGAGAGGAAGGTCATGTGAAGATGAGGTAAGGCTATCAGGGTCTATATAATTGGACTTTGGTAATTTGATAATTATCTTTTTGTCTTTATCCTTCTTGGGTACTAGGTCTAAGCTAGAATGGTAGTTATAACTTTTGTATTCGACATCCAAATATTTTTAGTGTTCATATGGATGTAAATATCCATGGATAGTGACCTCCATTCCTAAATGAGGAAACTTAATACACTAGTGCAATGTTGAAGTGATTGAAAAAATTCCATGTATCTATGGTCTACTAAGAATCAAATTATATGATAGGTCTAGGTTTAACACATGGAAGAATGTATCATGGGTCAAACACTCAATGATCACTACCAAGATTATGGCTCCTTATGATTCATGTTATTTATTGTTATAGGATTTTATAGTAATAGTATTCAAATATAAATTGGTTGTTGTATATCCCATATTCTTGATGAGCTTTAAAGACACAATATTCAAGCTTGATCTATTATCTATCAGGACATATATAACTATGTGTCATATGATGACAAATTTAATTTATAATCAGTTGTTATGGAGAGGGCCATCGAATGACATATTGCTTTTGTTTAAGGTCAACTATTGTCTTTGGGCTATATGTCCAACCAAAGCTTGAAATTTGTTTGGGGTTGTTTCATTTGAAACATGGGATTGACCTAGGATTTATGCTAGGATATTTTTTTGGATAGTAGATATATGAAACAAATATAGAATGGATATTTGTGTGGGTGTCTTTTGGACTTGTTTCATAATGTCACATTTATTATCCTTAATAATGGTAATTGGCTTGTTCCTATCCAACATAGTGCATTATATTGGCTCATTAGTAGGAGGTTACAAGCCTATGATGGTAATCTTAAACCATCAAGTTATGATTTCATAATTTAGATTCGATACATGAATTTTATTAATATAAAATGATGGAGATGGGCCAAAGAAGATAATTATTGGTTTTCATGAGATTTGGTTTCGGTCACATAGAAATGAAGAGTTATCAACATAAGGTCTTGACATGGTAATCCTTGTTTACTGTTACACTTGGCTATGGTCACAGGTCAATGAAGGATTACTGACATAGGTAGGTTAATTGATAATGTTATCTAATGGTGTAATAGTATAAATTTTCCCACCTAAAATATGACCTAAAACTTTATTATAGTCATGTGCAACTACGTGGTAAGTTTGTTGGTTGTTGGGGTCATTTTTGCCTTGGTTCCTCCTATTTAATTGACATTATTATTGTTGTTCGTATTATTATTGTTGCTATAAATTTTGTCAATATGGTTATTTTCATTGTTGTTATTGATGGGATTTTTTATTTTTTAGAAAAGGATTTGGGTAGATACCCATATTCTGATTAGAAGTTGATTCTGTATTATCCAAATGGATTTCCCTATTTTCCATCATATTTTTAATAAGGTGATTCAATTTTACACACTGGTGTATAGAATGTATATAAACATGATGGTTTTGAGTATGGTAATTGATTTTAGGTTTTCATTTATGTCAAAGATAGAATAAGATACCAATGTATTAATGACAAAGTGATCAAATTGATGGTTTGGAGAGATATGGCACATATGGAAGTCTATAAGGACAAATAATAAGTTTTAAGGCATCCATAGAAGTCTTGGTGAAGCTTTGGTGTGTCTCTTGATCATTTAGAATGAGAAACATGCATATTCTAGCTTAAGAAAAGATAGACCATCACTTCACATCATGAAAATATGAATGAACCAACAAGTTTTTGCATTTATTTTATGTACTCAAAAAGTCAATCGAGGTTAAAAAATTTCATGAAGATGTTGTCTATAGTGCCAATAAGGTACCCTAAAAATTTGGACTCTTGAAGTGTTTTATAGATCAATTTATAAACCTTCAAATTTTCTCTTTAAAATTATGATGGGCTAGAGACTGTCAAGTTTAACTTCATTGAAGTATAAGGTCACTAGTTAGTTGATTTAATTATGAGCATTCATTGTCTAAATCTTGATCTAATGATGCATATTTAGTCAAAATATCAAAACATGTAAGATTACACATGATAGTGATAAGTGTCACTATCTTTTTGAGTTTATAGAAGATCAACAATTTGTAGGTGTTTGTACTATAGAGATCAATGGTGTAGGTCTAGTCAAAAGTAAAATGTCCAAAAGGCATGCAGAAATACCAAGTGGCACAGTCACGAGAGCTATTATCTAAGATCAATGGTGAGTGTTACAAGATAAATATTGAGATTCTTAGAGGAGATTGATTATGCATACTTATCCAAGGTTTCTAGGAAGCATGAGATGAATTTAAGTGATCAATGTTTAACATTTGTTCAGTGACTATTGGAATTCAAATATTCAAATTATTGAAAGAAAAATAGTGCTTAGTTTTTGAGATATAAATTTTGATACATAATGAATCTATTTATGTACTAAAAAGAAAATTTGTAGAGTATTTCAAGGTACATCCTTATAAGGTCTAAATATTTGTAAAATTAAATATATTGAGCTTTAAAGTTGACTATTTATCCATTCATGGTGTTCCTATGTATGAAATAATGTTTGAGCAAATTGTGCTTTATCATAACAGTGTTTTGGTAGGGACAATCACCTAAAGATGTCTTGGAGATTGTATTAAACGGATCCATGTAATTTAAAGTGATTTTATGTTCTTAATTTGATTGATGGAGTGCTAAATGGGTGAATAGGTCTCCATGAGACCTATAAAAGCTACTAAGGACTAATTGAAAGGTGTAGATACTTAAGTGTGACCCATAGATTTTATGGCCAACCTAAAAAAATACATTTGATCTATGTATTAGCATGTTATATGTATTAAGGGTTAAGGCATATATTATGTCTAACCTACATATTGATATTCATGAAGACTAAATAAATAGTAGATACTAAGGAAATGGTTTCTAGACTTGTATGAGAAGGAATTGTGAGAGAAAAATATAAAAATGAAGAAAAAAACCTTTAAAATAAAAGGTATAAGTAATTAAGGACCATTAAAGAGTGAATAAGATTAATTATGCATATATAATCTAGTTGGTGAAGGTGAATGATAAGGTCAATTGATCTAATGAACCTAGTAAGAGGCAAATTGAATAAGTGTGCTTAGTTGATGGATTGAAGAGATAGGTAGGTTGAACAGTGTGTACATGACCTACAAGTCATATTATTAATGTTGTGATAGATTTATTACATTTTTTTCAATTATGTATATGCTTAGAAGTTAAGAGTGATCTAAAAGGTTGTTTTAGATGCATTGTTTGTGTGTGCAAGTTTGTGAGAGTGTAAAAGAGAAAGAGTGAAAGTAAGAGAAGTCCATCATCAGGTGTAGAAGACATTAGATCAAATGTGGAGATTAGATCAAGGTAACTATGTGGGTGCTTAGTTACCTAAAGTGTTAGTTCCTTCTTATGGGATGGGTGTCTAACTAAACTAAGGGATGGGTGTTCCTTAATCAGTCAGTGTTGGTCTAAATGTTAGATCTTGTTTTATAGGACTATAGTCCATCTTAAATTTTTCAATGGGTTTTATCCACTAAGAGGGTTTTCCACATATATGATGTATGATATTATGTATGCTTTGGATGAATGTGTTTTCATGTTTATATTACTTGACCAAGTTGTTGTATGTTGAATGATTAAGAGTTGGGAATTAAATTAGATTATCTAGCATCACTGATTCACCCCCTCTCAATGATTGTACCTCTAATAATTGGTATCAGATCATGACCTTATTTACAAGTTTAACCATTTGAATGTGATCCATACTGTAATATGGCTAAGAAATTGAAGAAAGAAAAACAAGATTTAAAGGCTCAAGTAGAGGTTACTCATGCATGTCTAAAATCAAGCGAAGTAAAGTGCAATAAGATCAAGGTACTTATTGAGAAGTGTAGTGGTAAGATGAGAAAGTATGATCAAGAAGAAGATTAGAATAATATCATGACCTTAAAATTTAAGGCTACTTCAGATGAGTGCATCAAGTTCAATAAGGAGCTAGAATCCTTAAAGGCAAGATCAAGATCAAAAGATGATAAAGATAAGATCAAAATCCTTGAGGATCAATTAAGGGTTACAAAGACAAATTTGAGTTCAAAAGAGGAAGAATAAATTTATATAGAAGCTAAGCTCATGGGTGTACTTGATGAACTCAATGAGCAAAATAAGAGGAGGATAAGAAATGATCAAGTCTATAGAAGATAAATCATGTAAATTTAAAGATGACATGGCCAAAAGGGATAAGGAGGATAAGAAGACCATCCAATATCTCAAAATTTAGTTAAAGGCTATAAGTTTAAGCATGAGAAATAAAGAAGATGAATGTTCTCAATTAAAGACTAATCATGTTTCTTTGAAGGTTGAACATGAAAAATTCATAATCAAGATAGGCAATCTTAAAGAATAAAAAAATAAATTAGAATAAGATAAAGAGGATGAGAGCATTAAATTGAAGACCAAACTAGATTCATTGAAGGATGAATAAGATAAATTTGTTGTCAAGGTAAACAAGACTAGGAAAGAGCAAAAGATGTCAGCTCAAGACAAGAAGGAAGCAAGTACCAAGATTAAAAAGATAATATTCATTAGGAAGAAAAGTACCATGAAGTATGAAATATATTTTAATGGTTAGTTTTATGCTTGTCATAGGTTCGGTCATAAGGCAAAAAAATGTAGAAGGAAGAGAAACTGGTCATCTAGAGGTATGGATAATATAGTATGCTATAATTGTCATGACATGGGACATATTTCTAGATTTTACACAAGAATGTATGGGAAAAGACTAACCTAGGTATGGAGACCTAATACAGTCAAGTTTGAGCATAATGACCCTATGAGACAAGTTGTTATGTTTTTTGAGATTCATAATAATCATCAAGTAGAAGGTATGAATGATGTTATTTACTTTTTTTGTCATCAAGTTGGTCATATTGCAAGATATTGTAAAATCAAGTTCTCGAGTCATAAGAAGGTGTATGGACATCCTAATGTGCTCAAGAAAGGTCAATCTTTGGTATGGAATCCTAAGGAAGTGAAGACCAAGAAAACTAATTTAATTAAGCTAAAAAATCAAGGGGGACTACTTGTTAAAGTATAAGAGGAATCAAATATGAATAAGGTTTAGGAATGCCAAGAGAATGTATCATATATCTAGATAGAAAAGGATAATAAAAAATCAATACAATTAGAGCTCAAAGAGAAGACCAAGGTGCTAGTTGAGACTAGTTCTGAGGTGTGTATGGATACAAGTGAACATCTTACTATTGTTGAGCAAGTTTCATGTGAGGAACATTAGTTGTTAATATCTAGTAATGAGGTTATTTCTTTAGATGAAAAGGTATGTAATGAATATTTATTTTCTCCAAATGTTGTCAATCCTTTCTTAAAATAAAAGGAGAATATTGTTTTGGATGATCATATTGCTTCTCTTAAGCCTACAAAGAAGAAGAATAAATATTAATATAAGATGATTAATGAGGAGAAGAGATATGAGGAGTTGTGGGAAACTCCTAGTTTCACATTGTTCTAGGAAATTGTGGGTTAGGGTGTCTTTATCTAGGCTTCAAAAAGACACTTGATAGTAAGAGGAAGCATGATGGATGCTTGTTGATCTTTCATTGTTATTTCAAGACAAGATATCAATAAAATGAAGATGTTGGTTCTTAAGGACTATAAGCAGAGAATGGAAGTTTCCAATTCTTTGATCAAGGATGGTGTGTTATCTATATATTCTATTGCATAAAAAGGAGACATCATTTTGTGTGGAAGCAAGTATGTGTGCTCTAGGTAATGATCATAGTGCCAATCAGTACATATCTTGAAGGCAAAAGGTTAGAAAGAGATTGTGAAAGATAAGCTTATAGATGAAGGATTTTATAATTTTAAATCATTTTGGATGATGGTTCAAGAGGTTGATTAGTCAAGTTAAGGATAAGTAAATGCAGGACAAGAATAACATTTGAAGATGTGAAAAATTTAATGGGGAGCATATGTGAATATGGTTCTATCATGATAGATGTGTAAAGATGTCTAATACAGTTGTGAATTCAATAAGATTAACATGACTTGATAAAACCAATTAATGTATTTTGATAAGGTATTAAATATTCATGCTTGAGCAAAGAGAGCTTGTGAGTTCTATAGGTAGACAGGTCTAAGGGTCAGAAAATATCAAGTTTAGATTAATGTATATCAAATAAAAAATGAATGATATGGAGCTTGATGTTAAGGGGATATTTCTAAGCTCTATGAGAAATTTGTCAGGTCTAAGGATCAAAAAAGTCCAAGTTTAGATTGGTGCATGTCAAAGGGGAAGCAATTGTTTCATATGCCTAAAAGTATGTAAGTATCTTGAGCATAGTATTTAAATGCACACATAATGTTGAGGAATGATTGTTGGCATGTTGAGGAAGAGACCCTTTGTCATTAATGAAAAAAAGGGAGAAAGATCAGAATGAAGGAGTTGTTCAGATTTATGGTTGTCATTATGAGTGTAATTTTCAATCAATGACAAAGGGGGAGATTATTAAGCAAGGTCATTGATGTTAGGTTTTCATTGATGTCAAAGAGAGAATGATATATTAATGCATCAATGATAAAGTGATTAGATTAATGGTTTATAGAGATATGACACATATGCAGGTCTGTAAAGATAAATAAGAAGTTGTGAGCCATCCATAGAAGCCTTGGTAAATCTCTAGTGTGTCTCTTGATCATTTGGAACGAGAAACATGCATATTATAGATTATGAGAAGATAAACCATCACTATACATCATGTAAATATGAATGAACTAATAATTTTATGCATTTATTTTAGGTACTCAAAAAGTCAATTGAGGTCAAAATTTTTCATTAAAATTTTGTATATAGTGACAAGGTCCACTAAAAATTTGGACTCTTGAAGTGTTTTCTAGCTCAAGTTACAAAACTTCAAAGTTTCTCTAGAAAACTATGATGGGATAGAGACCATCAAGTTTAACTTCATTAAATTCTAAGGACACTAGTCAGTTGATCTAATGGTGATCATTCATCATCTAGATCTTGATCCAATGATGTGTATTTAGTCACAATGTCAAAGAAACTAAGATTGCACACACTAGTGACAAGTGTAACTATCTCATTAAGTTGATAGAATATCAATAGTTCACGGTCATTTGTAGTGATAGAGATCAATGGTATATGTCAATTCAAAAGTAAAATGTGTAGAAGGCATGTAGAACTACCAAGTGGCACAATTGTGGGAGATCTTATCTATGATCAATGATGAGTGTTGCAAGATAAATATTGATATTCTCATAGGAGATAAATAATGTGTATTTTCCCACATTGTTTAGGAATAATGAGATGAGGTTAAGGTGATTTATGTTTAACATTTGCTCGGTGACCATTGGAATTCAAAAATTCAAATTTGTGAAGGAAAACCAATGCTTAGTTTTTGAGATATAAATTTTGATCCAAGACAAATTTATTGATGTGGTAAAAATCAAAGTTTTAGAAGATTTCAAGCCACATCCAGAGAACTTGTTAAAAGGTCAAACTATCTACATAGTTAACAATATTGAGATTCAAAGCTAACTATTTGTTCATTCATGGTGCTCATATGTACAAAATAATGTTTGAGCATATTACATTTTAATAGAAGGGTGATTTTGTGGGAATAATCACCTGAAGATGTCTTAGAGATAATATGAAATGGACCCATGTAATTGAAAGTGATTATATATTCTGAATTTTCTTGGAGTGATAAGTGGGTGAATAGGTCTCCATGATACATATAAGGGATACTAAGGCCTAATTAAAAGGCTTAGCTATTGAATTCTGACCCAAAGATGATATGGCTGACCTATGAAAAAATATTTGAGCTATGTCTTAGCATGTTAGATATCTTAAGGGTTAAGTCATGTATTATGGCCAACCTAGATATTAATATTCAAAAAGACTCTATAAATAGTGGAGACCAAGGTAATGGTTTATAGATTTGTATGAGATAGAATTAAGAGAGAAAAATATAAAGATGAAGGAGATAATCTTTGAAATAAAAGGTATAGGTCATTAAGGACCATCAGAGAGTGAAGAAGATAAGTTATGCGTATCTGATCAAGTTGGTGAAGGTGAATGATAAGGTCAATTGATTTAATGAACCTAGTAAGAGGCATATTGAGTGAGTATGCTTAGTGGATGAATTGAAGAGATGAGAAGGTTGAAGAGTGTGTGAATGACATACAAGTCATGTTGCTAATGTTATGATAGATGTTTTTCAAGTTTTTTTTTTTTTTTTTATATATGCTTAGAAGTGAAGAGTGCTCCAAAAAGCTATTTTGGATGCATTGTTTGTGTGTGCAAGTTTGTGAGAGTGTAAAAGTGAAAGAGTGAAAGTAAGAGAAGTCCATAATTAGGTGTAGAATACATAATATCAAATGTGTCTATTAGATTAAGGTATTTAAGTTGGTGGTTAGTTTCCTAAGGGGTCAATTCCTCCTTGTGGGATGGGTGTCTCACTAAACTAAGGGATAGGTGTTCCTTGATCAGTGGGTGCTAGTATAAATATTGGATATTTTTTTATAGGAATGTAGTCCATATTGTAAGGTTTAGTGGGTTTTATCCCTAAAGAGGCTTTCCCACATATATGTTGTGTTCATGTGATGTATACTCTTATGTATGCTTTAGATGTATGTGCTTTCATGTTTATGTTGCTTGATCAAGTTGATGTATGCTAGATTATTAAGAGTTGGGAATTGAATTGAATTAGCTAGCATCATTAAATCACCCCACAGTGATTATACCTCTAATATATGGTATTCATATAACTCATGCACTCTATGTAATTATAGATATAGTATACCCTTAGGATAGTGTTTTGGAACTTAAACAACTAATCATATTGGCCATGACTAGATTATGAAACACTAATTTGATAGGTTTACCAAGGTTTCTATAGAATCTAGGAGTGTGTCCTTTTATTGGATTAGGGGTTTGAAAAGGTTGTAGTTGTGGAATTTGAGGTGGTTGTCTAGGGTACAATATAGGCTATGCTTATTGGATAGGATGCTGATGGGGAATAAGCTACATTTATGGCATAGGTTAAGTAGATGGTGTTCGCATCATTTTAACATGGAATTTCTCAATTAATCCATTACAAATGATGTTATTATTTTTTTTATGGTTTAGATTTTTCATAGTTGTTAGCTTGAACTGGTACAGATGCTTACACTTGGATTGGGATAGGGATCTAACTTAGGCCTGTGTTTTGGTTTTGGCTTTGATTATAATTTGAGGAGGTTAAATTTATAATCCATTTGTTAATGAGGGAATTTTAAATATATAAAAAATATTAATAATTTTATTGAATGTGTGCACACATTTAAGCTCTAGATGATAAGATATCTCATCATGTAAATTTTTGGTAAACATAACAACCAATTATTTATTTGGTAAGTTATGGGTAAAGAAACTAGTCAACACTCTCCATATTTGTATGTGGCTTGTGAATACTTCTTTATATTTTAGATTGGACTGAGTTAAACCTAATAATGAAATATGATGCTCAATATTGTAGGAGAAATGTTTCACAAACTTGTCTGAGAGATCGTCAAAATCAAATACTATTTTTTTGGCAACTTGAGAAACCACTCTAAAGCCTATCTAGATAGACTTCAAGGAAAAAAAAGGAGTAATTAAATATCACTATAGTCCATTATATGTAAATTGATAAATAAATATATTATATGTGCCTTAGGTTCTCCTTTACCCTTATACTTATCAAATTTTGGCAATTCATAATCGGGAAGAAATGGTATCTGAATATACTCCATGTTAAATGGATATTAACACACATCATCTAATTTGAATTTCTTCGTATAATTCTCTATTTGGAAGGTATTAATTGCATCCTTCATTTATTATAGTTATTGGGTTAATAAAATTGATGGTATACTTGGTTTGGGTTTGTGTTTAGGTGGACAAAGCTGAATTACCTTGACCAGGGTATAATGGAGGTATAGATCACTGTGAAATGTTATTTTGATGGGTGAATCAACTAGGAATATTCATAAATAAATTTGGATACAACTATGTATATTACATGTGTTATTGGTAATTATTTGGGTTTAGATTTGGTATATGGCCTTGGGTTTGAGAGAATTAGTGTTGTTATGGAAGGATATGGCTTTGTGAACCATACTATGCCTACTAAAGTTGAGTAGGGACTTGATGCCAACTATTAAAACTTGGCTAAATAAAGGGAACTTGTTGTTAACCAAAGCCCTATGTTTGGATTTGTGGTAATTGATGAGTAAAAGGAAATGGCTACCTAATAGGTAATTTTTGGACATTGGTAACACTTTTTTGTACAAACACCTATTGTGAACTAGATGATTGTTCGGTGTTTATCATTTGTATTTAACCAATAGAAATATGTTATTGATTTGACATTATTTTCTATTGTCAAGGTACATTGGTTTATGATTGTTGAGGTATATTTATCACTACCTATTGAGGTGAATCATGTTTTCCCTTATTGAGGTGGAATAGTGTTATACATTTGTTTTAATGGTAAATAGGACTATTCATATATTCATCTAATATTATCCATCACCTATTGAGGTGGGATAATTTTCATCACTTGTTATTAAGGTAAAACATTGGTCAGTTCTTGATTACTTATTCCCTATTACTGCGTGTTTGAAGAAGCAATTTTTTGAAGGTTGGGAATAATATTTTATGGTTAATAAGCAATCATTCCTTCCCCTACTATTGTGAACAACTCATGGTATTGACTAGAGGCACTTCTTTTTTTAGATTATTTTTTGGTGCATTTATCTCACCTTGGCTTAGATTAGAAGACACTTGCATGTGATACACTATATTTGGCACATTATTTTGATTAAAGGCCATAATCACTTATTCAATGAATGAGAAATTGAAAATTTCACCTATTGAAGTGCTTTAGTCAAATGCGTCTACACTTAGATTAGATTGACTTATAAAATCAATTATTACTCTTATTGAAGGAGTTATCTATATAAGTGGAACATTCGATAAGGCCATGGCATTGAAACTTCATGCTAGGTTAAGATATGTATGATATAATTATCAAATTTATTTGAATTAGTCCTATATGGGGAATTTTCGTATTGTAATCATATTTGGGTATTATTATGAAACCAACATGATTGCTTGAGGATAACTAGCAGAGGCTTGTTCGATAGTTTGGGTGTAAGGTACATTTCTCAACACTCTGACTAGACTAGGTAGCTTTTCATGGGGGAAGTCTAATGGAAACTTGGCCCCTATCTCTATGGATTTGACTAAAATTTTATCATTATTTTAAATTAAGTGACAATCAAATAAGTAAAGGTCATATGTCAATGGCCTAATAACATAGTATGTTTGCTATTGGATTTATTCAACAATAGATATGCCACTAATGAGATATTGTTATGTTTATTCTTTGTTTTGCCATGAATAAGCATGTGTATTAACTAAGTAATTAAATAATGGATCTTAGTTTTGTTCCACATATTGAGTAGTGTAATGAGGATAGGGATCTATCTCACAAACTAAATCATTGCCATATGGGTCTTGAACAAAGTTATCATTTTTGACCACATCATCATAATATGGATTATACATGGTTACACTATAAGTGTAGAGAGCCATATCCAAATTAACAACTAATATTTCATTAAAAATTCTAGAGTTATATAAACTCTTAAAATGTGGTTTAAATGGAAAATGGTCTAAACTTGGTATGTCTAAAAACTTAGTTTGAAAGGCAAACTTGTCTAAATTTGGCTCAGGAGATATTCTCCAAAATCATCAATGATAAACTTGATCTAAAATTTCCTTACGATCTAATGTCTTCCATATAAATGGTCAAATTTTAAATATAAATCCAAATGCTAATCATGTGAAAGTGCTTCAAATAACTCTAATCTAGGTAGAAAATGTTGCTAGGTCTTTGGGAACAAGGCACAAAGCTAGGCTCAAAATGGCATGAATGAAATCTAAAAATTGAGGTAATTGCTAAGTATTTGAGAACATGACACAAAGCTAGACTTTAATACACACTTTCTCAAGGAATGAAATGCAAAGTGATAGGTCTTTAAAAACACAAAAAAAATCTAGACTTGGAATATTATAGGTCTAAAATTCAAGGTAAAATTCAAGGTCTTTGGAAACATGACACAAATCTAGACTTGACACAAACTAGGTTGAGGTAAAACTTGCAAGGCAATTAATATAAGAATTTGAAACACTTAGGCTCAAACTAGGCACATGGATTCAAACTCGAAATTGACCATTGGTAAATGAAATTGGACCTTAGGCATATGGAAAAAAATAATTAGGAAAATCAATCCCAAGTAAGAAAAAATAAGGATGAAGAGTAAAACATTCAATCCTGAATGATGATCAAGACTCAAATGTAAACTAACCATGTGTAAGGTGTACTTGGAGATAGAGTTTCAACTTTAGTTCTAAGTAGCAAAATATATATGAGGCATATGAAAAAGTGACCACTTCCAAAATCTAGGCATAAAAGATCTTCAAATCAAGCAAGGAATTAGTCCCATTTGTATAACTCAAAAGTGAGAGGTAAACATCTAAGCCAAAATTAAACAAGGCAAATGCATAAACCAATCAACATTTGAATCTAAAATTTACAAGACCAATTTAGAACTTAGTTTAGAAGACTTGGGTTTCTAAAATAAATAACATTATAGACCAAAATGGAAAATATAATGATACCAATCATAGACCAAAAAGGCATACATGGTTTTGAAGTCAGTTTAACAGAAGGCAAAAGGTCATTGAAATAATAAGAGAAAGATACCGACACTATCTGCTCAAAAGGTATGAAAATGATTTTGTTTCAAAACTATAAGGCAAAAATTTGGAATAACATGGGAAGCCTAATGATGTCCCATTCAAAAAAGTGACACACACACAAGTTTTGAAAATGTCTAAGGAAAATATGTGGTATCAAATGGATGACAAAACACTTCTTTAGTACAAAAATGGTGTATAAACATGTGATTGGTTCATGAATCATTTTAGTCATGTTTTTGACAAACTAAAAGGTTAAAACTCAAAACAATGCAAGTAAAAGGAAAATACAAAAAAACACTTAAGTGTATCATCCTATTCCTAAAAACTAAAAAGGTTTCTTAGTATTATCAAATTTTGTCTATGTAGTCCTTCCTGAGAGGAAATAATTTGTTAATCCAATAAATTTATATTCACATGAAAATTAGGGTTTGAGGATCCCTCTTATCTCAAGAGCTCATATGGTGACATGGAACTTTGGGATACTCACCCTGCATTGACAATATTTTTTTGACAAGTGGGGTTTATCTAAAAACTATATTTTTTTGCACATTTTAAATGGTCCCATATATGTGATTAACACTAGGGAACAAAACATTATTTGGATCTATGATAATTGATTAGTTGTAAAAATATACTGTCCTTTTTAAAATAACTACATATATTTATTGCTCAGTGTAGTGTGATGTACATAATAGGCCATTATTTTGAGGGCAATAATCACTAATAGAGTTAGTTTATTTTCTCAAATTAACGTCTAAATGATTCACCAAATTAATTTGTAAACCCCATCATGGATTGGGGTTGAGATTATGTTGGGAGATGAATTCCTTCCAACATAATCTAAGAACTTATGGAGAAGTGATGAAATCCTTCCCACAATCCAAGATGCAAGAAATAAATATAGAAGGATTTTAAAGGTCATTTTTAGGATCACCCAAGTCAGTCAAATCTTGGGGAGTGCCTTTGAGACATTATTATACTTGGACCAAGCAAAAAAGGTAATGGGTGAAGAAATTTTGGTCACTCAAGTTCCCTAAAATGGATGGGGGAAGATCATACATGCTAAGTCTAGTTTGTAAAAACAAAACAAACAAACAAAATGATAAACAAGAAATCTCTTAAGAGAACTTTGTCTAAGTTAATGTTTGTTTTAAATCAATATGTGAAGTGTGAGTTTAAATTTAACCCCATTGGTTTTGTTTACACTCATGAACTTTGAAAAAAAAAAGGAAACTAAGATGATTTTTAAGCACCAAATGTAAATGTGATTTGTAGATTTAAAGTGGTAAAATCTTTTTTCCTTAGCCATTAGGTCTTGAAAAAAGTGTTAGTGGGTTTTATTGATTAGAATCTAAAAGGAAAATGAGAAAATATAAATTAAAATTTATCTCTTGGGTTTATTTATATTTTTCACATAGTTTAATACCACAGATCTGCAGTGAAATATTGCATGTCCCTATAAAACTACACTTATACAGTATAAAATTACATATACCTATAACATAGACTGTTAGTGTAATACCATATTTACATAGTGAAATACCTTATATTCTGAGTGAAATAACATATTTGCACAATTGAAAACTACATTTCCCTATAAAATGACATATGTTAGCTCAAAACTACATATCATAATGTAAAATTTGCATGTCCTGGTCAAATATATATTTTATGCTACAAAACAAATATGGTCAGTACAAAACCACATATTATGAATCCAATACCATTGATTATGAAGGAAATGAAACATTTACTAGTTAAAAACTACAAATCATAGACTAAGTAGCAAAACTACATTTTTGTAGTGCAAAATTGCATGTCTTATGCAAAACCCATGTGCAATACTGCATCTCCATAGAGAAGTACCACATGTCATGATGAAAAATTGCATCTTCCTATGTCTTGACTGTGAGCTTCAAAATTTCACCTTTTTATTCATTAAATCAAAAAAAATCATAAAAATGTTAGAAGGAGGTTCTAAAAGGCCATATTAAGAGCTTTGTGGGGTGCACACTCTATTGGGCATGCTATTATGTGATCAAGGAATACATAGAGGGGAGATTAGTATCATGTTAGTAATAAAATAAAATCAAAAAAAACACACTAAAATATCTTACACCTCTAGCCTAGACACTAAAGGAGCTATGAAACACACAAGTAACTACCAAATGAAATCAAAAAAAGATATTTTACCTTCTATGAGAGCAAGTGTTGTGTGTTGGCAATGGATTGATTTGATCGGTTGTGTGATCAATAAATCTTTGTCAATAAAGCTATTTACTCCAAATCTCCTTTCCACCTTGGTAATGTTAGATTTGGATTGGATTAGATTAGCAAATGGGCATGGTAATACTATAAAAATGGGCTTCTTGAAGGAATTTTAGCATCATAACAATACACAAAATAAAATATTTTATCGATGGGTGAGGCCTTATATTTATAACCTCCAAAAATAACTCTAACCAAAGTGTAGTTAGGTTAGAGTTAATTATGGTTGAGTTATAACTAACCCTAGTTGAGTTAAGGAGGGTACATGTAATTAATATTTGGGATAGAGATCCCATTTATTATGCATGGTTCTCCATTTCTAAATTTATTACATTTAGGGAGATATTTCCAATTCCTTAATTTTGAGGATGATAACATCATCATGACATCATTTTTATTGAATTTTTATTTTAGAAAAAATATTTTCACTAATTGCATATGGAAAATTCACTTAAGCATTTAATTCATTTTGGTTAGTTAATTCATTTTGCTTAGCATTTTAGTATTTTAGGAATTGTTCAAGTGCCTTGTTTAATGGGTCCAAAGGCAAAAATGTTGGATTGCTAGGTCATAAGGTGACTGAAGATTAATATATGAGAGGTTACTATTTCATACAAGATAATACCCCAAATAGTTATGCCTCAACATGATTCTAAGAACTAATGTTTGATGTGTGGATGAAATTGGGACATTCAGTGATTCATAGTCTTAATTTGCAATGTTTGGTAGAAATCAATCTAAAGTCTAGTTGGAAGATAGTTATGGATAGAATGGGGTGTATACAAGTTGGTTTGATTATGTTTATTAAGAATTAAATAAATATAATTTTAAATTATTATTTAGATCTGATAGGAGAGGATGTATAATATGTGCAAATTACTAAGAATACAAGTAAAACATTAACTAGCATATTACTATAACAACATTCAAAAATAAATTGAATGTAATGTTGAATCTCAAAATTATTATTGTCTACAGTAATTCCAAAAAACATTTTATTTTCTCAACTTACAAGGATTTCAAATTAAAAAAAATTATTTTAAAAATAGTAACACTCAATTATAAGTCAACAACGAGTATATATAGCCAAGAAGGCATTTGACCCAATTTTTAACGGATGCATCCTCACATTTTCAATTAAGATTTTGGTCTATGTTGTGTGTGTGTGTGTGTGTGTGAACATAAATTTTTTTTAATGAAACTACTGATAAATGCTAAAGTGGATGCATATCCTTTATTTTGTTGGGGTTTTGAGCATTACAAAAATAATGCAAAAATATTTATTAAGAATTTGGACATGATTTAGAAGTAGACTGAAATTACTTTTAATTATGGAAACATTATTATAGTCAACCCATTAAACAAAGGTGTACCTAAATTAAATTTTAGTGTTCCAATGAAGGTTTTCTCTAAAAAAGAGTTTATAAAGGGAAAATGTCTTATGGCACCATTGTTTACAAAACTAGTCTTGATTCAAGATGTAGATGACGTAAGATTATTTTTGAAATAAGATATAACTTTATGTGTGACAAGTGTTGAACCAGAAAAATAAAATGAAATTGAGTTTACACTGCTTAGTATATAAAATAAATATTCTAAGCATTATTAAATTTGCAATACTATACGTTGTTAATACTGATTCTTAGATGTTTTCACTCATATTTGGTGTAGTTCTCAAATAGGATTTTTAAATATACTTTAAATTTAACGAAAAATATTTTTGGGTAGTTTTACAACATTGTTTATATTAAGGTTATTAATTTTTTTGATTAATCATGATTTGTTGATAAATAGGTAGAGTTGAAAAAATGAATTTTACCCAAATAATTTTTTATATTATGAGATTCTCCCCAAATGTTTTCACAACTATGAATTTATCATAACTATATATTTAAAGTACAATCTAAGATTAAGTGTTCAACATAAACTATTATGCAATGGTGTTAATAAATTCATTTGAATAAAATATTAGTAACTAGCTAGTAATTAAAAAATAATTCTTGTATTTGTTTACTATTTTAGATATTATTGGTCCACTTAGAAGTATGTTGTTGATACTGGGATTAGGAGTGTTGTTTAGGGTTCTAGGGACCACTGAATTTATATCATAGACCAAACACCTAGACTTTTCATATTCATGCTACCAATATTTTAGTCATACATTTAGCCATGGTTTGTTGAATATTACAAAGAAACATTTCAAGATTGGGTTATGGTTTACATACTTAAATTCAAGAGTAAAACGCTCTTTCATTCAATAATTTGAATGGCTATGAAATGTGGAATTATTTTTTACATAGGGGATATCAGAGTGTGAAATTATTGACAAAATTATCAAGTCAAAAAATTAAAATAATTTGCCATTATACACTAAAAACATGGAAAATATTGTAGATAAGTACACACACTTATATGAGATAGAAAACATATTATTTTTAGGTGAAAAACCTATTGTTTTAGTGACAAAAAATAATCCCTTTTCTTTGTATTACTTTGAAGCTAGAAATTTAATGGCACACTACATTATGATAATAAAATATTCACACACTTATGTATATGGCTAGATCATGTAGAGTTACACCCAAATATGCATTGCTCTTTGGAAACATATAAAATAATAATTAGTGACTTTGATTGATTTTTATTTCTAATATTACGTAACTTATATTTTTTACAATATGATATGAACCCAATAATTTCTGGTTAAATTTTATAGTGATAGATGAAATTATTTTGAAGTATAAAAATGATTGGTACAAACACTGAATGTGTTGCTTATATATATATATAATATATATATATATATATATATATATATATATATATATATATATATATATATATATATATATATATATATATATATATATATATA
Source organism: Torreya grandis (assembly GCA_037957365.1). Classification (NCBI taxonomy): domain Eukaryota; kingdom Viridiplantae; phylum Streptophyta; class Pinopsida; order Cupressales; family Taxaceae; genus Torreya; species Torreya grandis. The sequence continues at coordinate 627,259 of JARHVA010005698.1, forward strand.
TATATATATATATATGGAAGTTGATTAATTTAATATTTGATAGTTGGAATTGATTTTGTATCTACAAATAAAGGTAATTATTTTTGTACATATAAATAATGTTTTTAGTCTATTAAGTTGACTAATTATTAGTAACATTTTTAAAATATTAACTATAGTGTTGGGATATTTTCCTCTATTTTATCATGACTTATCCTAGTCACATACCTAAGCCAATATCCCATCCCAAAAATGATCTTATG